>PVIJ01005666.1:0-101016 GCA_004024925.1 Scalopus aquaticus
AGAGAGAAAATTGTAGTTTTAAAGTATGCTGATATAAAGCTTATCTTGGATGAAGTTTTACCTCTACCAGCCATCCTCATAAATGATTCAGGAGAGTCTATTAAGTCCCAAGCCCCACAGAGTCACCCCAAAGCCTGAAGGTATGAATACACTGGTTAAAACTATTCATAATCAAGCAGGGTGCCTCAGCCCATTTGTTGAGCTGCACTAAGTGAGTCAAATTAGCAATCCCCAAGAATTCTGTGCATTTCTTCTCCTCACTGAGAATCACCAGTGTGGATGAACCACAAATCACTACTTCTATAAAATACATTGTGCAGAAGGGCTCTGTACTTATGTTTTAGGAAATGGATATATATTCTTTTACCATCTTTTGCAAAATCATGCTATATTTATGTATTAAAAGAACTATAAGAGTCCACAATATTAAAAAATCTCATTTAACATTAACTTTTTCATTCCCATACCCCGTTAATCAAAGAATCTCTTTTTGACACATACTGAAACCCAAGAATACAGTTTTTGGAAAATGTTACTTAGCTTTTCTGACATATGTAAACCTCAGTTTGATCAGGGACAGAGTCAACTGCCCCCAGGTAGTTAATTCTACTTTGGAAAGTGTTGTAACAATCATACTTTAAGCTGAAATTTGCCACCTTTTACCTTAAAATGCACAGATAGTTATGATATTGAGAGTCAGAGATCATAACTATTCATTCCATCAAACCAGAAAACCAATAATGAACTTTAGAGTAGTTCTCTGAAAATGCCATACTGTTTCAGTTTTTTGCACATGGCATTGTTTCCCATCTGAAATACATTCTATATCTCTACTTTGGGAAACTGGTCTGAGACCTATACACTATATCACAAGGTATTGTCCTTATAAAAACTCATGCAAAGCAATCTCTTTCAGGTTTCTGACACATAAAAGCAAATCAGTTCTTGCAATGGATGAAGTTTTGTTTTATTTTGCTTTTGCTGCAGGAATAGTAAAGTCAATTTTTTTTCCTCATCAAGAACTATCTGGACACATGTTTCCCTTCCACATTTCTTTTTCCTACTTTTATTATTTGTATTATAAATGTGTTCCAATATAACCTCAAATCCCTAGTAGAATGAGATAAGAGTGAAAAGGAAAAAAAATAACCACTACTATCACTGAGTACCAATAGTAAGCCAGATACTACTCCAGGCACTTTTATCCTAATCCTGAACACTGAGAGAAAGGTATTATTAACTATGTTTTACAGATGGTAAAGTAGAAAGAACTTAAATAAATAACTTTAGCCCACAAACCTAATATATGCCAGGCAAGGTTTGAGACCAGGTTTGAGTGACTGCAAAGTCACATAAACTTTGAAAATTAACAGAATTCTATCACTGTAAATAATACTCTGTTTTTAACAGTACTTGAAGAATTTTTAACTTTTAATTTAATACTTAAGCAAAAGGATACAAATCACCTGACATTACTTTTACAAATTATTTAGATTATAACAAACTTTTTAATAGTCAACATTCAATAACAATGTCTAATAAATAGCAGGTATAAAATATTTGTGATAAAGCTAGTTTAAAAACTGGGGACAAAAGGAAAGAATTAGACATATTATTCCAATTAATACCTCATATAACTTGAAATGTTTTGAAATTTTGTGTGTGGGTGTGAGATTCTAAAAATCAGACCCAAAGTCATTTTATAGAGGGAATTGTAACTGAACATTAATCAGAGAATAGAAAAAAATATAATATAAGCTAGACTCACCTGCTCAAGTCACTTTTTCCATGGTGATGATAGTGGTCAGGATGGCTGAGATGGTAATGTTCCTGTCCGCTCCATCTCTGGGGTGGCCTTTTCCAAAATCCTTCCTGAGACTGCCGAACATTTCTGTCTGGTCGGTCAAAGCGGTTCATATTGTCACACTCCACTACAGATTCAAAAAACAAAGCACTATTTACATGTACTCAACTCTATAAAAGTTAACTACTTACAGTATGACAATAAATGCTGTCGAAATATAAAAGTAATAGTCTAAAAGTTTCAGATATTTACGTTAGCTAATCACAAAAGCATGATTTCCAGGAAAAAAAAAAAAACCTAGTTCTTTTGGTGAAATATGAACTTTGTATTATATAAACTGAAGTAAATTAAAAAACCATTCACATCACAGTCATTTAAGTAGCAATTAACAGCCCCACTGTTTTAAAACAAGCAAATTATTCTTGAAATCAACACTCTACATTTTAAATACCACTAATCAGCTTTACATGGCCATCTTCATTATCACTAGCTGGTTCTGTCTTCAAAATGAAAATGGTTAAAAAAAAAAAAGTGTAAGATTTTAAGTCCCGTATGTAACTTACTCCTAAAAATGAATGCCAAAATTAATTTTCACTGATTTCAAGAAGCATAAATTAACTTTCATCACAAACAAAACTGGATTTTTAAATTAAGCTCACAGATTTTGAAGTAAGATACTTCAATCTGTCTGTAGTTTGAGGTTGTTCAAAAAGTATAAAATGCCACTGAAAACAAAGCCAGTACTTTGCAGCAACAAATAATACACTCCCTAAAATCCAAAAGCCACAAAAACTCGAAAAGAATCTCTTTGAAATACCCCAAGCTTCTCCTTCACTTACCCAAACACTTTTTCCTCACATATCTGAGCACTCACTAAGAGAGTTACTTTGTACAAGGAAGACATTGTGTTGCTGGCTGCCTACTCAGACATAGTTGCATACAAGGCACTGACAAACAAGCCTTCCTTCCTGTTCAACTCCCAGCCCTCCCAGTGGGAAGCAAGCCCAGTTTACCCTGTGACTCCATCTTTGCTCAGTGCGTACATAGTTACTGAGTTAGGACTGTTGCTAAAAATACAACTAAACATTAACCCAGGCCAGGACAGAAAGGATTTCTCTAGACTGAGAATTATTACATGGGAAAGTTACAATCTTGCACATTTGGAATTACAATAAAAAAGCTTTAGAAATTAATAAAATGCACAATTAAGAAAAAACTCAATATTTAAATGATTGTTTTCACTTAACCTAAAACTTGAATTTGAAATAGTGTTTCATTACAGCATTCCAGGAAAAAAAAAAAAAACCTTCCTCAACCAAAGAATTTAAAATAAAACACAAATATTTGCTTCTTTTATACAATAAATTAACTCTAACATTTCTTCTAAATGCATAACAATTTAAGTAAGATTTTAAAAGACATTGCAATTTTTTTTATATTCACCAGAGGAATCAATTTTTGGGGAAAACTATACATTTACATATATTTAAAAAAATTTTAAAGAAGTTTCTTGAAAAGAAAGTTTTACAGCAGACTTTACAATCTGATCAGGAAAGCTTTCACTAATATTTGGCTTGAAAGAAGAAAAGTTCATTAAAAATATCATGACCTTTCTTTATTCTAAATATAATTAGTACTGAAAAGGTAAATTTTCAGAAGAAAATAATTAGAAAGTAGTTAAGGACAACACAATTCACCTCATGTGACAGTATAAATGAAAAATTTAGAAAAACATAGCCTTCAGAAATATAGTATGAAGAACAACTTCACACACACCTTATTTGGTGAAGTGAGATTCAACAAGTAATTAGAAAGGTATCTTTTTAACAGAAAAGTTTAAAACAGAATTTGTATAGGAAATAGCACTTGTTATAAGGTATACAGTATGGACATTTCATAAAACTGAAGATTATGCTATACATATGTCAATGCTAGTTTTTAATCTGCAGGCAGACTATTTGAAGTTCCTGAGCAAGAATATAAAGAAATACAACTGTGCTTTTCATAGCACAAAACTGTTCATCTGAAAGATCTTAAAATTAAAAATAGGGAGCAAATTTCAAATAACCCAACTGTCCACTGAAAGAAATTCAAATTCCAGAATTGTTCTATTAAGAGATTTCCTTAACCACAATAAAAAAAAAAAAAGACCGAAGGAATTAAAACAATTTTAGATCTTCCCAAATGGCTTTTCAATTTTAAAGTCCTTTTTTCTTTCATCACTCTTCCCTCAATTTTCCACTGCCCCATCTCGCCTTTTGAACTGTTTCCCTACCCCACAAGTTGGCTAGAACCTCAAAAACGCAACACTTTTAAAGTTAAATCTCCTGAAGAAGAGGAAAAACCCCGCAAGGTCAATTTTAAGACTTGGTCTCCTTCTGAGCTGCAATCCAAAATTACATTCTTTCTGATATCTAAATGATACTAGGAGGAATTTATGAGAAATTCAGAGCGCTTTCAGGAATTGATAAGCTCTACACAAATTAGTTCACACATTAGAGGGAACTTCAGGTACAAAAAAGCAAGAATGGGAAAAAGCAAAGTGTGAAGAACCTGAAAGGGGTAATCAAAGTGAGGGGGAAATCAGGCACCCGACTTGTTTTTATCCTTAGACTCAAAGATGAAAAGATAAGGTTTCCACTATCACCTGAGTTCAATCCCTGGCCAGGGAACTAACCCACATATGGTGCAGCAGACCTCTCCTGTTTCACCTGCTGCTCCCCTTAGCAGTGTATTTCAGTAAATCCACCTGTTCTGCTCCCTGCTCTGTCTCTGGCGAATCCTCTCACTCCCACAAACCCCGCACCCCTGGCCTACATCCCAGTTCTTCCACACAAAAACAAAAAACAAAACAAAACAAAGCAAGGTAAGGTTCTCTAAGTACTAAAAGGCAATTTCAAATGTTTTATTGATACTGGCACTATACTATTTAAATCCAAATATCCAAATACTGTTACACAATCTCCCCTGCAATGTCACCAAACTACTCAATTGTGGATATGGCCAATAACTCTAAGAAAGTTCCCAAAACTAGTCCATATTGTCCAGCAACATTTGAGCAACACTCTTTCCTTCTGTGATTCTACATATGCTAACTTAAAAAGTAATTATTTACTATACAAACAAAAATGACATATATTGTCTCATAGACTCTTTCTTGAAATTCTAGAAGATTCTCCTATTCATAATGTAGTCAAGCAAATTCATACCCAAATTAAGCCCAGGTTGAAGATCTCAACAAGGTGCCAGTCTTCTTATTGACAGACATTTCAATATTGGCAGAATTAGTGAAGTTGAGCCCCTTAAGGTTCAGAGTGACCCATGTAAGATTCTACCCAAATTTGCCTAACTGTCTCAAAACAAGAAGCTAATGAGAACTAAAACCAATAGCCCAATGTATGTTGGGGATGTGGAGAGAGGGTGGGTGAAATGGATGAAGAGGATTAAAAAATACAAACTTCTAGTATAAAATAAATTAGTCATGGATATGGACCTCATGGTGTTCATAGTTAACAATTCTGTATTGCATATTTGAAAGTTGCTATGAGAGCAGATCTTAAAAGTTTTCATCACAAGACAAGAAGATGTAGTAAAAATTCACTATGGAATACAACACAGCAATCAAAAAAGATAAACTCATGCTATTTGCTGCAACTGGATGGATCTGGAAGTGATTATTTTATGTGAAGTGAGTCAGAAGGAGAATAAATACTAGATGGTTTCACTTATATGTGGGATCTAGAGGAACCAAACAAAGGATCAGACAAAGACAAACTAAGACTGACCCCTGAATGTAAATCTAAATCTGAGATACTCAGGAGGGGAGGGGTATGGGGTAGAAGGAGAGCACGGTACAATGTGGGGGAAGCTGTGGGCACTTTGGGAGTGGGAAAACTATGGTGACTGCACCCAAGGGATGAAATTCTATACTGTGAAAAAATAAAGATGTTTTTTAAAAAGAAAATTTTGTAACAATACATAGTGATGGATGGTAACTAGATTATCTGTGGTAATCATTTTGCAACATATACAAATATTGACTCATTATGTTACACGCTGAAGCTAATATAATGTTATCAAAGCCTAAAAAAAATCACTAATAAAGTTAAAAAAATGCAAAAAAAAAAGAGCATTAGAAGCTTCTTAAACTTTGTACCAGTCCTTGTAACATTCCTCCTTCCCACTCAAAACTGGATTTGTACAGTAACTCAGAACCTAAGAGCAATTAAAAGAGATAAGTCATTCCCCATTTCTCAATAGTACACATCTAAGTAATATTTTATCATCGATGCCTCTAAAGGCTAAATTAGTTTATCCATGCTCTGATTCTTTAAGTGTTCCATTACATTTGCTCAAAATAGCCAAGATTTGTTTGCCTTCTAGGAAGAAATATATTTGAGATGTACTTCAGGAGTTCCCTTACACTTTTCCCAAATCCCCAATCAAGACGTCAAGGACAACTTTCTTGTGATTCTACTTTCATTTAATATGTGAGTTTTAAAGATGAGATAGGCTCTGAGACCAAATCCATCTATTTACTGTTTTAGTTCAGAAAGAATGTAAGATTTTCAAGTAGTTATCATAATTCTATTAAAGTAAAATGTATTATCTGGGATGTGATTTATTCCATTCTTCACTATTAGCCTTTAAAGCTTCACATTAAATCTCCTGGATCATTAAATTAAGTCTTGTTTTTCCCTTAAATTTTTTAATAGTTTATATGTTTTTTCTCTGTTTTACCATCATTTCCCACTCTACCTTCCATCTCACTGATTCAAATTCCAACAACAGATATGCTTTCTGTCAGCTACTGAACTGTTTTGTTAGAAAATTTCCTATAATTGTTCCAGACAGTCCCTAGGTGCTTTTACTATTACCTCACTGGGTCACTCTAATCCTTCTTTGTTATTTTCCCTCTTCTTCCTGGTCATTGTCTGTGATTTTTGTCTCAGCTGACAGGAACTCATCTCTGGATGAGTCTTCTCATCCAGAGTCTCCCAAGTGACAGCAGGACCACAAGAAGGTACATTAGTTTCTACCCTGTGGTAGATATTTTTCGCAATTCTTGACTCTCTTAATAGAATTATATAGCCAATGTCATCTGCCCCAACGCTTCTCCTTGTGAACAGAGCATACTTCCCAATCCTACTGGTGTTAGTCTTGGTCATATAACTTTCTTGAACCAACAGACTATAGGTAGAAATAACACTGTGCTAGTTCTAAGTTAATATTTTAAGACATCATGTGCATCTTTCTGCTCACCCTGTTGTCCTTATACCTTCTGCCATTAGAGCAAACTGCTCCAAGTGGTACTGGTCTCAAAATAAAGAAAAAAGAAGATCTGAACTCAGCCCCACACACTAGGCTGTCCCAGGCAATTCACAGACCCATGACGGAGAAAAATTCATGTTTATTTGAAAGCCACTGAGATTTTGAGATGGATTTTTACAGTGTTCTAACAGCAAACACACAAAAATGTCCGGCCAATGTAATAAATAAAAGCAGCAAGCAAGTTCCTAGTACCTCAATGAAGCAAAGGAATATTTACCCTCTCTGAAATGTCCTTGCATTTTTCTAGCAACATGTATAAAAAGCACTTCACCATCCTTTTTAGCTCATCCCTGGGCCTTGGGAGGAACCAGAGATTAGGCAAATGTTGACTGACCAGGAATCCACAGATAGAGTCATTACTTTTTTTTTTTTTAAAGATTTATTTATCTATGCATATAAGAACTGGGGTGTAAGCCAGAGGTGTGGAGTGGTGAGAGGATTCACCAGAGACAGAGTGGGGAGCAGAACACACAGATCTACTGGAATACACGGCTGAGGGAAGCAGTGGGAGAGGCAGGAGAGGTTTACTATGCCACGTGGGAAGCTCCCTGGCCAGGGATCAAACTCATGCCACAGTGGCTGTGATAGCTTCAAAGTGCTGAGATTTAACCTGTTGCACCACCAGAAAGGGCCCTAGAGTATTTCTTTTACCAGAAAGAAGCCCATATATCAACCCTTGCCCCAGGAGGGCCTCTGGTTCTTGATCAGTCCTTAAATAAGGAAATCCTACAAATACCATATCAGTGGAGGCAACAGTATCCAGTCTCTCTTGCTTATGGATTGCCTACAGTATTGCTCCAGCAGTTACAAGATTGCATAAACTGAAATTAGGAGTAAAAAGGGTAGAATATTTATCAATTTGATGATTTTTACGGCTTCTTTAAAAGTCAAGTGGTATTTCTGTTTCTCTAAACATTATTTCCATAATAAAAACAAGGAAAATGGGGAAAATTGGATATATACACAATGGGGGGAGGGGATGAGGAGGCAAGAGGGGACAGAAAAGGAGAAGTGACAAGTTCCATCTACCAGGTACTTCATGACAGGCAACAAAGATAATGGATCATACACAATAATAGCTAAGTCCTACAAAATCGGATTTTAAACATTCCAATAAGTTTGTAAAATTTACCTATTTAATATCATGTAAAACTGATTCTCATTCTGAGAAGCCTTCTTCCACTGAGATTAGAAAATCTGTAATTCATAAATATCAACTGACTATCATCAAGAAGCTCAACTATATGCCTCTGGATGCACTTACCATTTTCAAGAGGTGTGTCCTCAGGCAGATCCACGTCAAGCATAAGATCATCTTCCTCAAGATCACATGATTCAAGATTATTCAGAATATCCTATTAACAAAAGAAATGAAAAAATGTTATAACCTAGGTCAAAGGATATATGTAATCATAGATTCTGAAAATATTACTATGATAATCTACAACTTTCAAATATGCAATCCAGTTTTATATAGAGTAAATCTCTACAATTCTTCTCTCTAGGTTTGAACATGTTTGAATTGCTTCCATAAAGTTATATAATTGCCTTATTTAAAAATTTAACCAAAAAGGCCAAAAAATAAACTCTAGAAAAATTTTCAAAGATATAGAATGTAAAAAACAAACAAAAAAAAAAAAACAAAGGTTAAAATAATGAACAGAAATAGAAAAGAAGCTCAAATGAAATACAACACACAATTATTTGAAATTCTAGAAAAACAGGCACAGAAACAATGGAGGGGGATATAATAAAGTTTTAAAAAAATAAGAAAAAATCCTGATTTTTTTTTTTTTAAAAGGATAACAGGGCAAGCTCTTCAATTAATTTGGGTTTTAAAATGCTATGTCTGGGCCTCCCTGGTGGTGCAACAGGTTAAGCACAGCACTATGAAGCTATCCAGAGCCACTGCAGCACTTATTTGATCCCCGGCCTTGCACAGCAGCCCTCTCCTGCCTCGCCCGCTGCTCTCCTCAGCAGTGTATTTTCAGGCGATCTGACTGTTCTGCTCCCACTCTGTCTCTGGTGAATCCTCTCACCACCCCACACCTTTGGCCTGCACCCTAGCTTGTATGCATAAATACATCTTAAAAAATAAAAAATAATAAAAATTAAAAAATAAAATTCTACATCTTATTTCCAGGTCTCTTCCTGGAAAAAGGACTGAGCTGCTAGTCTAACCCTAAAGTAATCTCTAATGGCTAGACTTAACTAAGTTATGAAAGAAGCATCACCATAAAACAAGCATTATACAGAAAAAAAATTCTTTAATATAGAGTTGGTTCCCAGACCAAGAGAACAGAAGAACAGGGCTCTGTTCATGTATCTATGTAAATTCTTCACAAAAATAACCATGATACAAAATCTTTACTTAAAAAAGAAACTGTTGAGCACTGTATCGTAAGTATTCAGCAGTAGCTCAATTCTTAATAAATTTCTCCTATGCTTTCAAATGGTTTCCTCCCCATTTCCTCCAATCTTTCCAGAACTAAACCTACTTTAATAACCTTTAGAAGTCTATAAAGTTGGACCTCTCTGGTGGCGCAACAGGTTAAGTCTCAGTACTATGAAGCTATCAGCAGCCGGTGCAGCATGAGTTCAATCCCCAGCCAGGGAGCGTCCCACATGGCACAGTAGACCTCTCCTGACTTGCCCGCTGCTCCCCTCAGCAGTGTACTTCAGTAGATCTGCCTGTTCTGCTCCCCACTGTATCTCAATTGAATCCTCTCACCCCCCCACAGCTCTGGCCTACACCCCAGTTCTTGTATGCATAAACAAATAAATATTTTTTTAAAAGTCTATAAAGTCACAAAACTAAAAGTTCCACAGGAAAAAATGACAACTAACTGTTTCACTTTGGGATCTCCACACTCAAATTATGATTTCTCACAAAATACTTTAAGAATTCTACTACAGTAAAAACAGAAATTTCAGAGACATGAAATAAATCTCTTGATAAAAGGAATAATTCCTGAAATTCATAAATATGGTAGGTTATAACAAGGCAAGGGGAAATTAAGGTTGCAAATTGGAATTATGGCTGTCAGTCAGAGGATCTTAAATTAAAATAGGCATATTACCCTGAATTATCTGGATGGGACCAATGTGATCAGTTCTTAGAGTAGAAGAGAAAGGCTGGAAAAGATAGTCAAATGAAAAATGATCACAAATACAGGGTTACTGGCTCTAAACATGGAAGAGGCAGTGGCTTTAACATTCCAGGGTAGCTGCTACAAACTGAAAATGGCTTCTGCCCTAAAGCCTCCAGAAAGGAATGCAGCCCTGCTGACACTTGATTTTAACCCACTGAGAGACTTTTTCCTGACTCCTAACATAAACTATAAGGTAATAAATTTGTGTTGCTTTTAGATACTAAGTTTGTGGTAATTTCTTACAATAGCAGAGAAAACTAACATATCCTATTCCCTCAAATTCTATAATTAGACATTTATTTTTCTTCTATTATTAATCTGATTCTACTCTTGTTACCTATACTTTAAATAGTAAGTATTTGTTCTCGCTTTTCTGTGGTAGTTCCTAGTGGGATGAAGACTAAGTGTCAGTGTGTGCAGCCCTGTACAGACTTTTGCACGTAAAATGCTGTGGACCTCAGCAATAAGCCCATGTCAAGTTGTGCTTGAGTTGACTTAAACCTGTTAAAATTTACCTTTTACTTAAGCAGATTTCAGATGAGTAATTTTAGCCACACTGATTATAATGGTAGCTGGCAGATTTCAGTTAACATCAATGTTTGTTGACAATTTAGCTAATCTACTCCATGGTATTCATTGCTGCCTCAGCAACTATTTTCCTTGGTCAAGCCACCCGCAAGGGCCTTAAACTGACACAAAACACTCATACAAGTGCAAGTGCTACATAACAGTCTAAAGAGTCACAAGTAAATTTAAGTTCACCACCTCTCAGCCCCTTTCCTTTGTGTGCCCCTTAGATAAGTCCCTCCTTAGGTTAAAACCCCCCTAAGATTAACACTCCTCAGAAACCTACCAAATCCCCCACTCTTTCTGGTATTAAGTAGCCAATCCAGTTTTAGCCCAGGTATCCCAAAACAGTCTACCCATGGACCCTATCAAAGGAATGGTCCAAGAAAATAGCAATACTAATGATCACACTGTGATATTGATTAGCACTTCCATATGCAGGAATTTCTAAACAATTGAATATCCACAGGTAAAATAACAGATGCTGTCTTTTATTTAAATTATAAAAATAAATACATTCTAGGAGAGCTGTTGCTGCAATTTATAACTGTACAATAATGAAAATAATCTCAATGTCCACCGTCCATAGACATCTCAAAACGAAGTAGTATACAGCAGTTAAAAAACATTAAGGAAGATCTCTATGTAGTAATATGAAACAATTTAACGAACCCCGTATGGCTAGGGTGGGAAAAATTCAATGAGTCTATAATATCTGGAAGAAAATAAGGAACTACTCAAAAAATAATGGGGGCAAAACAGAAAGGAATAAAAATCAACCTGAAGGGACTCTCAATGAGCAAATGTGGAACACTTGGAACAACATAAATAATGGATTATACATACAAATAAAATAAATATCCACACAGTCAAAGTGAGACGATCCTTCTAAATAAACAAATAAAAATGGACAGCTCTTCTTTACGATAGAATTACAAATAATAAGGAAATAAAAGATGATATAACTAATGTGCAAAACTGTAAGAAACAGGATATTTGCAAAGTCGAATTATCTGTCCACAAGATACTCATTAATTATAAAGAAAAACAGAGTAAGCTCTCTCTCTCGCTCTCTCTCTCTCTCTCTCTCTCTCTCTCTTCTGTCTCTTTCTCTCTCACACCCACCCACCCACCCACAGTTAAACCTTATCATAGCATGCATGTATCTATAAAACTACACTATGACAAGGTATTTATAATACATCTGCTTATCATACTAGATTTTGAATTCATTAAAGACAAAAACAGCTTTATTCATATCAGTATATTCAGCACTTCACAGTATGCTTGGGGCACAGAAGTCCAATAAGTGGCTTGAACTTCATTTTGTAAATGACTTAACCTACAAGAAACAATATAGAGTAAAGAAAAATATGTTTAAAGGGTTATAACAACTGTATTTGGTTCATTTAAAGTGTTTCCCAAACATGAAAGTTATATTAACAGGTCAAAAAGAAGCTATGTTAATAATTAAGTGTACATGAAGATTCAAGTCTGACCGAATAAAAAAGGCAAAGAAAAATTTAGTTTTTCATCTCATTCTGTTCCCTTATCTGTAAAATAAATGAGTTTGATTCCTTCTATGCCTTCAAGTTTTGTATTATATATCAGAGCAAAGCTGAAAGTGTCAATATCAGTTTGAGATGTTCATTTACCTATATTAGGACCGTCTCAACTTTCTGTAAGCTGTCCCTCCACTATCATGTCTGTGCTACTGTCACATATTTAGTTACTTGCACCTTGCTATTATGACACGTGATACCTTAGAAACTTATTTTGCAAATAAGTTAAGTCACAATGTATATGGAAAAATGGTGAACAGTATTGAGCAGTATCTTCAAGTTTAAGTACTTTATTTTTAATTAAATGGCATGTTATTATGGCAACCATTTCAACAAGTGTGCATCAAACTTAGTACCAGAAACCTAGGAGCAATGAAATAATGAAATGTTAACTATATTCAAACATGCTGTAGGAACTGGAAGTTAAAGGTTACTAAAGAGATGGGTATACCTCATGAACAGTCAGTCAAAGGAGTTTAGATTTGACAAGGAGTGTTAAAACCAAGGAAAATAACAAGTCAAACTAGCAATTTAGGAAGATTTGGCAGAATGAATGGAAGCAAAAGAATGGAGCAACTAGTTGTCAGGGTATATTTAATAAAGTTAAAATTATGTTTCCATATTTTGCTCAGCAGAGCACTGCTGGAAGACATAAAGTAGACAAGAGAGGGGAACCGATAAAATCACCAGGGGAAACAGACTACGGGTCCACATGACCCAGGGCTATCAGAATTCCAAGGAATGTGGAAATAGGGCAAACAGAACCAAGACACCACCTTAGGGGAAGACTTAGCAAGACCTGATATCCCAGCAGATAACAAGCAGATGAGACTGAGTCCCCAAATCATGAAAAAGTCTGCAAAAATAGGATATAAAAGGAGCCTCAAATCCTTCTCAGGGGCAAATGACCTCATCCGTCTTGCCCACTGTTCTTCTTAGTGGTGTACTCAATAAAAATGGCTTTTCTCTTCTCCACTCTGTCTCTGATGAATTCTTTCAACACAGCGCCTCTGGCTTCACCCCAGTATTATACCACTATACTAGTCACAACTTCCAAAAGTGAAGAGGTGACACCTTTTCCCCCTGCTATCAAAAATCATTGAATTTCATCAATTATACTTTCTAAAACCATTTTCAAAACTGATCAGCCCTCTAAATATTCACTGTGCTACCACCTTAGGCCAAGTCACTACCGTCCCTTCACTAAAATGACAGCTTCCAGCACTCTTGTCTCGCTTCCCTCTAACTCAATCACCATGCAGAACATTTAAACATGTAATTCAAATTATGTCTCTTCCCAGCTTCAATCTTCCAACAACCCCCCTTCAATGTTCAGGATAAAGATCCAAATCCACTGAGTTCCATGAAAGCTCAGTACTGACAGCCTCCTCTCCTGCGCTGCCTCCCTTCAGTGTGACTGTCCAGGCCATCACGGCCTTCTCATAGTTGCTCAAACACTTCAAGATCCCAATAGTTATCCAGTTGTTGGCATTCCATTAGAAACCTGGGATTGTAATGAAGGGGTTAGGGAAAGTGTGTAAAAAAACAAACAAGCCAGATGTCAGGACGGTCTAGTGCCCTGGTAGGCTCCCACAGATAGGCTAAATCTCTAATTTCCCCAAAGGGGAATGAATAACTGAAATTCAAAGAAATTGAAACTGAGCTAATAGTTACTATTTCCTTCCCTGGAAGTAAAGAATGTTTAAACTAACATCATCAGAAAGCAATAAAATTTTCATTTCAATAATGCCTAGTCTATCTAATAAAAGTGCTAATAAGCAAGGGAATAACACAAATTGGTAGAAATAGGAAGAAAATGAACTGAATAATCAACAAGCTACCAAAATAAAACTGATAATCCCTACTCATTAAGACACTATTAAGAGATTTAAAAAGCAGCCCATACAAATAAATTATATACATATATACATGTGTGTACACACATATATAAAAGATTTATACACAAAATATGTGATTTTTATAAACAAGTAAGAAAAACACATACTGCCCAATAGAAGACACTGCACAAAAGAGGATATCCTAATGCCAAATAATGTATTTATATATATTTATAAGAGGTACTTAACACAAAACACAAGACAAAAATCTCAGCACAATACTATTTGATCTTGACCAGAAGAGCAAAAATGGAAAAAGATGACAATAAGTGTCGACGAGAAAGTGGAATTCCTGGAATGCTCATTTACTGCCAATGGGCATCGAGAGAGGTACAACTACTTTGGAAACAAATATATATACGCTACCCTATCATCCATGGATCCTTCTCCTACAAAGGTTTTCAGAGAAATGCATAAATGTTCACCAAAAAACATGTTACAAAATCTTCACAGCAGTAGCAATAGGCAAAAAGTGAACACAAACCATAAAAGCCCAAAAGCAGGATGACACAAGTTGTAGTACATTCATATAAAGGAATGTCACATAACAACAATAATGAACAAACCACAAGTAACACACATAATACTGACTAAAATAAGTCAGACATAAAGCAGTATATATTCATAACTCTCACATGCAGTTCAAGAACAGACAAATCTACTCTATAGTGACAAAAATCAGAATAGTGGCTACAATGGGGGGTAGGGGTGGGAGGCAGCAGTTGAGAGAATAACTGAATAGCACAGAAAATATTTGGGAGTGATAAAAATATTCTACATGACAATGTGCATAATTGTTAAACAAGTAGTTATTTTCAAAATTCCCTGTGCTGCACACATAAGATCTGTATATTTTATTGTATAGAAATTATCCCTTAATAAAAGACTGATTATATTTAAACAAACAAAAAAAGTCAATAACCTAGATTCTAGACAAATGTTATCTATGAAAAGTATGAAAACTGTTTGGGTGCAAGTCAAGGAGTTTGACTAGAACTTATATCAACACCCTGCTTTCCTCAAAGAAAAAGGCTTGGGATGAAAACAGCGTTAGCTGAACTAAACTGTTAGTGGTGACATGGTTTTGACTAACATTCTAGTGAAGACGCCTCATCTTGAGCTGAACTGGCATGAGCACTGAGGCCCAGAACCAAGGTGGGGGCGAGGGAAGGACACAGGGCCAAGAAAGGCCTTTGGTGATGGATTAACCAAGAAAAATAGATAAACCAAGAATATGGGTTTAAGTTAAAGATATCAAACTATTCAAGAAAAAAATTAAAAAACAGAAAAAGCAAGTCAATTTAAATGTCAAGTATACCAATAAATGCAAAGTTAAGGGGATTAAAATGACCTATTAAAAGGACAAATTTTATTCTTAAAAATAATAATCTACTTGCTATTAATTAAAAAGGCTGATAGTAAGATAATGGAAATATATAAATAAAATTGGTAAAATATACTATTATCTGAAAAAAAAAAGGCTTTAAGACAAAAGGCATAATGAGGGATAGAGGAGGTCACTAAAGAGTGACCCATGGTGGGGGGAGGACAGATAAGGAAGGGAGCACAATGGATGACGGTAGTAGATTATGGGGCTTTGGTGGTGGGTGTGCCGGGTAATAACACCTGAAGGGGGTATCCTATATTTGCAAAATGCAAACAATGATGTAAACCAATGTTACTCAATAAAAAACATAAATTAAAAAAATGACTAAAAGTCTGATTCACCAAGAAGACAACTCTAAACAGACATATACCTAACAAGCACTTAAAATAATAAAAAGCAAAAAATTGACAACCTTAAAGCAAAAAATGGTGAATGTACTATCACAATAGATCTTAACATGCTTTTCAACTTCAGATTATCTTCTTAGATCAAAACAGTAAAACAAGGAGATACTAGTTTGTTCCAAAACACAGAATGACATTTTTATATACACAAGCCTACTGATTTAGGAGGAAACTTATGGGTCTTTCAGGTGTGTTCTGAACTATTTTAGAGGCGATTTTGCCATTAAGTTACAAGAGAAGTGAAGGTGGTAAATCTATGAAAATGTCAGGTACTAAGTAACTCATTGCTGCCATCTGGTGGACTCAATATTCATTTCCATTTCATAAATGTTTTAAAAAGTCTAAAGGAACTGAGGGCCCCAAATGTTACCTTTGCTGAACTCCTTTTATCTAATGAGATAGACACTCTCTCTAAATGTGTGTTTTATGCTTATGAAATTGAAAAAGTCTCTGACAGGGATGCTTATTTTTTTCCAAGTCACAGGTTAATATGAACATAGAAAATTAGACTACCTGTAATCTATTGGGAAATCTATTTGTCGTCTACAAAATTTCCCATACAACTACTGAAAAATTAGTTTATATGCTGAGTAATTAAGAGCTACTTTAAACCAACATACTTTACACATGTGTTATCCACATTATTCCCACTGTTTCTTAAAATATGCACACAGAAATGCACGGTAGATCTTCCTGTGCTCACCCATACCTGTTCCCCTCATCTTCCAGGCACACAGGAAAATTATAGTTCTACCCACTTAGTATATAAGATTAATTTGGGTCAACAGGCTGTAGGTTAAAGTGATATGTGCCATTTGCAATCCAAAGCAAATCAACTAGCTCTTACCATAGTGACAAGAAGGGGCTACAAAAGGAGATGGTGGCACTCCAAGATCAACGAAGCTTAGAACACTAGTTACCCTAGCTTTTTCCAGATCTACAATAGGCTTTGTAAGTGCAAAAATTAAGCATTTATTGTGTTAAGTCACTGAGGTGGCACTGGACTGCTACCTCAGCATAGCATGGCACAGGGTTTCTCAACAGCTTCACCGACATCTTGGATGAGGCAATTCTTTATTGTGGATGCTGCCCTGTGCAGAGTGAGCTTTAACAGTATCTCTAGCATCTATCTACCCACTAGTTGCCAACAGACCTTCAATGTTTACAACCAAAATGTCTTCAGACATTACCTTCCTTCTCCACTATGGAAACAGCTAGCAGAACTTAAATAACACAGTTGTATGTACATATGTATACAGGCATATCATGAATATATTGTGAAAGTATTTTTAATGTGTGTGTCATGTGACACAAATACTCATTTTATTATATATTAAGATGAGATATTTCATTACATTACAATCAGGACCTTGATAGGCATGAATTTCCACAAGCAGAAGTTAATTCATAAACTTAAAAATTCCAATCAATATCAAAATAGAGTAAGATAAACAAAATGTTCCAAAAGGGTATATAAATCCATACATACTATGCTGTTCATTTCAGAGGATTCATAGCTCCCAACAGGGTGGACATTTCCAATGGGCTCCAAGCCCTCTTCATCCCACATATATGTTCCATCAGAGCTATCAGATGGAGAGAGTTCAAATGACGAACCAGCTCTATAATCTGTGTCTGGTGAAATCAAGTTATTCCCAGAAGTAGGTTTTGTACATTCACTTCCGTCTTCCATTGATTGTTTAAAAAGAGAGAGAAAGAAGTTATTAATTCACAAAAATATAATCATTTTCAGGTTCTAAAAATATAAGCTCTGATAATTTTATATCACCAAAATTTGGGGCAAAAAAAGCATTAATAACTGTAGCATTTTCTAAATTCTAAACAATAAAGAACCTTAGAAATAACCTATTGCCCAACAGACATAATGAAAATTCATTATGCCATCTGCCATTTCTGCAACATTTCTAAAAATGTAAATAAAGCTTCATAATCTTTCATATTTTCTAATATATTTATTTTTAACCACCAACCAGGGAATGCCTTCCTCTGTATTATTTAACCTCACAGTTGCCTCCTTATTAGGAAAAAATTATTTGAGGCAGTCATTTCTAAATAGAAGACCCTCACACAATCAAGGACTTTTGTGCATCTCTAAGCATCCTGGTCTAGCCCCAGACCAAACCCTTTATTCTTTTTTCCAGGCTACACACATAGATTTAACTTAAGCCAGCACTGAGTGCCAGGATAACCAACAATAAGAGGAAATGTTTGACAGGTGCTATCTTACTTTCCTCAATTAAAAAAAAAAAATAACGCTCCTCTGAAAGTTTAATTACAAAGTTTGCTAAATAAGAAATTGAAATCTGCCTTTTAAAAAGTGGAAATTTCCTAGGGTAAAAAAAAATTCATTATTGTTATCAAAATCCAATTTAGCTCATTTATCCTTTGGTAAAGGTCTATTAACAAGTAGCAATGATCTACTACTACCCTAAGGAAGACTTGTATTCAAACGGCGTGCCACTGGCTAGGGGTAGGTGGGAAACAAATGTGATCCAAGTAGGAAAAGCCATGTGAATGACAGTCTAAGAAAAAGGGTAAGATACCTTAGAGTAAGAGTGTTTTTGTTGATGTTTTATGAAAGAGTGAAAAACAGGGCAGGGAACAAAAGTCATGAGAAAGATAAAATGTTACACCACTCCCAATAGATTCACCTCTTCCAAGAAACTGATAGTGTCTTGGATTTATCAGAAAATAAATTCTGACATTTATTTAGAATGATCATAAATTTAGGTTCAGTTACATTATGTAAGAGAAAGTAAACAAACATAAGGATATTCATATTTACCAGAGACACTTATATCTATCCACTCGTCAGTTTTACTTAAGGATTTTTCGTTTTCTTTGGGGGAATCAAATATATCCTTTGGCGATATGTTTTCATGCTTTTCCTCTTTGAGAGAAATTTCCTCTGGAGTTATTCTAGTTCTGTTGGAGTCTTCTATATCTATAAAATCGTCACTAAAGTCTTCACTTAAATCATTCTTATCAGAAGATGACAAAGAAGACAAGGAAATATCATCCACATCATCACTCAGGTATTTCATTTTAGCATCATGCTTCATGGTCTGGTCATTTCCTGGTCTATAACTATCATTTTCAGTTCGCTCTTGGTCCTTATCAGTAGCACTGTCCTTAGCCAAAAGTGCAGCATCTTCCTCTACACATGTGTCAGCAGGTGAATTTTTATTACCATCAACAGTAATAGTCCCAGAAAATGGAGGTCGATTAGATTTCAGTAGAGAGGGATGAACCATCCTATAACCCAAAGATGAAGGTACAGCAGGACCATTTGGTAAAGCCAACTTCTTTCCACCAGCAGCGTAAGACCTACTAAATCCATAGCTTAAATGCTCATTCCCATTGAGTACTTCTGATTGCCGCGAATTCCTTGTTAGCATACTTGACCTTAGAGGCACTCTAATAGGTAGCTGTTGGTTCTGATAAGGCTTTGTAAGATCTACAGCTCTGTTGAAGGAATGTGATCTGGTTATAGATGAAGGTGGAAGGAATGAATTCTGAATGGAATGTGAAAAACTTTGTGACCTTACCATTTTTTCACAAGTAATAGATTTAATATTGTCTAGGGATTGTGCTAAGCTTTCTCCAGAACTGCTTCTAGTGGCAAAGGAGTTCGCGCGAGGCCTTTGTATGCTGCCAGCCGATCGGTTTCCATAAAATCCATTCAACTGTGATTTTGGAGCACTGACTGAAGAATATGAAGTCCTTCCTAATAAGGTGCCTTTGGTGAATTTACCCAAATTAGCTGACCCAGATAAAGACTTTTGATTTAACTCCTCTGCAGATGACATAAACATAGTGGATGGCTTCACTAGTTTTGATGCGAGTAAAGAGACATTTTTCAAATCTCCCTTTATCCCATTTTTATCAAACGTTCCTTGAGTAGATGCATGTTTTTCAGGATCAATTACTTTATCATGTGAACTCTGAAGATTGTTGAGCACTTCAGCACTTTGTGCACTAAGCTGGTATTTATTGGCAGTTCTCCAATTAAATGAATGGGAGGATGAACAATCAGAGCCATTATTTTTGATGTAACTTCTGATGTTGCTACTCTTGGAAGTTCCCAATAAATTAGCAGGTGTCCCATTTGGCACTGGCTGCAGTGTACTTCTTACAGATTTTGTTCCATACTTTGGCAACTTGGAACCCAAAAATGTCTTGATTTGTGTTTTTTCTTCCATTAGATAGGTACATTTGTTCTTAAAATTTGACAGAATCTGAAGAAACAAAAAAATAGATTTGAACATTTGAAAGTAGGGGCAATTCCATGTATTACTACATAATATAATTAGATGCAACAAAGTTGAAAAGTTACTCATGATTCCTATAGAACTCAATAAATATTAAATGCACTAATTAGCATAACTTTATATTGAAAAAAATAAAGAACATTTATATAAATACTTTTGTAAGCTTAGACTATGGATGACAACAAAATCCAAGAACTGAAAAAAAAAAAAACTTCTAAAGCACACCTAATTTCCATTCCAAATTATTTTTTTCATTTTGTGAAATTACCTCGTTTAAAAGTAAGGACATGTGATTTGGGGGGCTTTTGTCACATACAATCTTATAAAAACCGGAAAACTTTCATTATTAAAGTCATGGCAAAGATTTAAGTAAAGAATAAAATACCAAATATTCTAGCATCAAGGGCTGAGATTTAAGTTGTCACTTTAGGCAACTATTGCAAAAGAAGGTCCATGCAGTTAATACAGACACTAGGGTTAGAGCCAGATGAGAATTCATAAAAAATAATTTTATAAAGTTGTTTAGTCCATTAATCTCAATCTCTACAATTTATTTTAAATGTAATACAAAACAAAAAGTTCAATGCATACACAAGAGCACAAAACTAGAAACAACCAGTATCTTCTATTTGTGTAGTAAGTTATAACCTATCATGTGATGAGAATATAAAGATGAGATAGAAATATTAAAATGTTTGTCCCAGGCCTCCCTGTGGCCTAGGGGTTGTCTCAGCACTGTCACCTCAACAGACTGAGTTTGACCCCCTGCCAGCATATGCACCACATATGGTGCAGCAGACCTCTCCTGTCTTGCCTGCTGCTTCCCTTAGCAGTATATTTCAGTCAGTCTTCCTGTTCTGCTCCCCACTCTGTCTCTGGGAATCCTCTCACACACCCAACCCCCCTCCACCCCGACACACACACACACACACACACACACACACACACACACACACCTCTGGCCTACACCACAATTGTTCTACGCAAAAATAAATAAAGAAATAAAATGTCCTAACATCAACAGAAATACAGTATGGTCACTATATGCTCACTGCAATTAAATAAAAATTCTGTGAAAGAACACACAAGAGCAAATGCAAAAAAAGAAAAGTACGCCTTAGAATCACTGATGTTTTTTAAAGTATGTACTCAGGACATTCTCTCTAATGGTTTTGTCTTTTTAATGGAAAAAAATGGTTCTAAATCATCCCTATCATTAAGAATTAGTTTCTAGGGCCTCCCTGGTCATGCAAGGGGTTGAGTCTCGGCACTATGGAGCTATCAGCAGCCACTGAAGCACTGGTTCACTCCCCAGCCAGGGAGCTTCCTACATGGTATGGCAGACCTCTTCTGTCTCACCCACTGCTACCCTCAGCAGTGTATTTCGGCCAATCCACCTGTTTTGCTCCCCACTCTATCTCTGGTAAATCATCTCACTCCTCCACACCTCTGGCCTAACCCCTGCTCTTGTATGCATAGATAAACAGATCTTTAAAAAAAAAAAATAGTTTCTAGAGTGCATATATAAAAGTAAATATTATAAAAAGTAAATATTTTGAAAATCATATACACAAGAAAGATGAAAGGGTAAAATTGAATTTCCAATAACTAATTAAAAGGACAGTATATACGAATGTGTATGAATACCCACCAACTGCAGTCAAATAAGGAACTATTTATATTAAGAACCTCTAAGTTTTTAAGATGTAGTAGCCAGAAAAAGCTTCTGTATAGTGTGGTGGTCTGTAGGATCCTGGCTTGATTGTACTGCCTGGAAGCAGTAATAAGTAAAATAGTAAAGTCAATAAAACTTGAAAATTTTAATAAATATCCTTCAATTTAGATAGAAAAGATCTTACTTGGCATGTCACAGAAAAGCCCTGGAAAACATCTTTATCAGAGAAACTTTGAAAGCTCAACTGAGGTAGAGTGACTACAAGCAGCTGATGAATTCCAGGGCACTATTCTGAGTTGAAGAAAGGGTCTGAAGCCACTGTACTACACCCTAGCAGACTCAAATGAGACTGGTATAAGACACTTAACAAAACACATAAGGAGACAGAAAAGTACCACCCCGAAAAAGCTCTTCTCCAATACCAACCTCAACCTTTCATCTACAACAATAGACACACAGAAAGAGAATAACACACATTATTTAAAAGGCGTATAAGGTATGTTCATTGCAGCACTGTTCACAATAGCAAAGGTATGGAAGCAACCCAGATGTCCAAAAACAGATGATTGGATCAAGAAGATGTGGTACCTATACACAATGGAATACTATTCAGCATTCAAAGAAGATAAACACATGCAATTTGCAGCGGCATGGATGGAATTAGAGGGGATCATACTCAGTGAAATAAGCCAGAAAGAAAGAGAAAAATATCGAATGGTTTTACTTATAACAGGTCTACAAGGAAATCAAATAGGAGAGAGACACTCACCAGGTGTGGGGGGGTGGGGGTGCAGAGGGGAGGGGAGGGTAAGGGCACAAAATGGAGTAGAAAAGAACACAAGAGACCACGGAGATGGATCACGGGTGAATTGGTGATGGGTTACCCAAGGGGAATACAAAATGTAAAAGATATAAATAATAATAAAAATATATATATTAAAAAAATAATAATAATAAAAAATAAAAGGTGTATGATGGAGTGAGGGACAGTAAAGGAGGAAACAAAG
Organism: Scalopus aquaticus; assembly: GCA_004024925.1. Taxonomy (NCBI): domain Eukaryota; kingdom Metazoa; phylum Chordata; class Mammalia; order Eulipotyphla; family Talpidae; genus Scalopus; species Scalopus aquaticus. The sequence continues at coordinate 23,080 of PVIJ01005666.1, forward strand.
TCACAGTTAAAGTAGAAAAGGCAACAGGGAGAATCCACCTGTGTTCCGTGAGGACAAATGCACATCCTGACCTATTTGCTAAATACTTAGTAAGATAAAAAGAAACTGCCATATGACTGTATAAATAAGGGTGTGGAAAGAAGTGGAGAAACAATGCCATAAAACACCTAACAAAGAACTCAGTCTGAAAGAAAACACAACACTAGGATAAGGAAATCCCCAGTATATTCTTTGTAACACAGAACACCTAATAAGAATGTACATCTGATAAAATAAAAGCTTAAAGTTAAAAAGACAAAACAAACTAAAAAGTTAGAGAGCTAAAGAAACCAACTAAAAACAGCAATACTACCTCATTATGTTGTACATTTAGAACTAATATAATGTTATACACCAATTAACCTCCATAAAAATAATGAAATTAATTATAAGAACAATGCATTTGAAAAAATCAAAAAAGAGAACCAAACCAATGGCAAGGAGAAAATCTTAAGGTAAATCTTAAGATTCTGAGGAGAATAAGAGACAAAGATATTAAAGCAATTAGCTATAAGACATAGGACACTGACTGAACAGAAGGAAATTTAGCATCTCTGAAAAAGAATAAATAGAAAAGGCTGGCAGACATAATAGAAAATATCCCTAAAATAAAGGAGGAAAAAAAAATCTACAGATGGGAAGGAAAAATATACCCAACTATAGATTTAAATACATATCTTGATTAAGTCAATAAAATACTAAGGATTAAAGAAACAATTTGCCAGGAATGCAAGTGGTATAAAAATAAAGTGGTAAAGAAAATTTTAAGTTAAAGAAATTACCGGACATCCTTCCACAAAACGCTGGAGCCTTTGGGGATAATTTAGTATTACAGGAACTGTCTTTGAGCTATTTTACAATTCAAAAGATAGGAGTTAACGTGTAGAAAATTAATAGTAATGCAAACCATTCCTGTTTACAGACACTGAAATGAATTCTTCCAGTTCCACTGACCTCCCTCCACCAACGTGGAAGAAACGAGCTTTGTACCCATTTTCAAGATCACTTCAACATTCCTTTTCCATAAATGTACCTGTTCTTTGAATTCTCCTATGGATCAGCTATTTCTCTGACTCCCTATTAATAATGAGATTAATAAGATCTTTAACATATTTTCATTTTATAACCAAATGAGTCGTCATTTTATTCTCTTCTAAAATTTATCATTTAACCTCTTTGGTGATTCCATCAAGAAACCCAATGTGCTCACCTAATAGAGACGGTAATTCCTTTGCCAGACTGGAACATCTCACAAGCAGCTTAAGCCAAAGACATGTCCTTTTTCTGTCTCACGGCAGTGAAATGAGAACAGTAATAGAACTTGGTATATTAACTCTGTCTTCCTATTATAATCTTCCTCTTCTAATTTTGTTTTCTAATTAATTTTTTTTTAAGATTTATTTATTTATACATACAAGCTGGGGTACAGACCAGAGGTGTGGGGTGGCGAGAGGGTTCACCAGAGACAGAGCGGGGAGCAGAACAGGCAGATTGGAAATACATTGCTGAGGGGAGCAGCGGGCAAGGCAGGAGAGGTCTGCCACACCATGTGGGATTCTCCCCGGCCAGGCGTCGACGCGACTGCCGACAGCTCCACAGCGCAGCACTTAACCACTGCGCCACCAGGGAGGCCCCTAATTAATTTTTTTTTTAAGATTTTATTTATTTATGCATATAAGCTGGGGTACAGACCAGAGGTGTGGGGCAGCGAGAGGATTCACCAGAGACAGAGAGGGGAGCAGAACAGGCAGACTGACTGAACCACGCTGCTGAGGGGAGCAGCGGAAGAAGCAGGAGAGGTTTGCCATGCCATGTGGGAATCTCCCGGGCCGGGCTTCGAACTCACATTACCGCTGCCGACAGCTCCACAGCACAGCGCCTAACTGCTGTGCCACCGGGAGGCCTTTTAATTAAGTTTTTTTGTTTTTAGCTTATCTATGGACAATAAGTTATTCTCCAATGGGAATGTTACAAATTGAATCAATGAAAGTTCTTTTATCTTCACAAATACTGTCAAGGGACGATGGTTCACTAGCGCTGTGGTGGTGGGAGAATTATGGGCACTACACCTGAGGGGAGAAATCAAATATTGTACAAAAATGAACAATGATGTAAAAAAATAAAAAAGAAATTAAAAAATATATTGACAGTTTAATTGCAATACCTTTAAAATCAGTACATTAGCTGAAATCAATGAAAACTAAGAGATCTCTAGGTCTACAGGTATGTTTCTTCTCCCCCTTGTTTTCACTGTTTTATCTGCAGATATTAGAATCAGTTTGCATATGACAGGTTTATGAAAGATACCTATATATGTTACATCTAAGCTCAAGAATAAGATAGAAACTCACTCAAATACTTTTCAAGAAATAAGATCTAGGATCAGTTTTAGTTATTGAAAACTAGCTTTAAAAATTAATGGTTTAAAAAACACTAATCCAAAAGGATACATGCACCTGTATGTTTACTGCAGCACTGTTTACAATAGCTAAGGTATGGAAACAACCCAGATGCCCAAAAACAGACGACTGGATCAAGAAGATGTGGTATATATACGCAATGGAATACTATTCAGCATTCAAAAATGATAAACACATGCAATTCGCAGCAACATGGATGGAGCTAGAAGGGATCATGCTCAGCAAAATAAGCTAGAAAGAAAGAGAAAAATAGAGAATGGTTTCCCTTATAACAGGAATATAGGGGAACCAAACAAGAGAGAGACACCCAGCAAGGGACGGGGGAGGTATAAGGGCTCAAAATGGGGAAGAAAAGGGCACAAGGGACGATGGTGATGGGTCACGGGTGAATCGGTAGTGGGTTACCCAAGGGGAATACACAATGTAAAAAATATAAATAACAATAAAAAAATCAATGGTTTTAATTTCAAACATGTAAATCTTTAGAGTTATAACACAGGTTTTAATACTTTTATTCTACCTACGTTTATTAATTTAGAAATATGTCTTCTAACAAGAAAAATAATTGACTTGGTCTCATGAGCTTTTTATGACTAATATAAGAGAAAAGGAATGACCACGATGGACTCTTTTGTGCTAAGCCCATCTCATCCAGAAATATCAGGCAGAAGTTTGATCAGGGAGACTTGCTGAAGAGGTCAAAGTATTTAGCAAAAGAGATAGAAATCTAGAAATAGTACATTACAGGTAAGTTCTATCAAATAACGGGATAAAGTAAAAGGAAAAATGTATTTCATGCAAGATAATCTAGTGATTAGATTGGAATTACATACCCAGGAAAAATTGAAACTGCAATCTCTTGGGTATTAAGTCTTGGTAAAGGCTTAACATGGGTGACTCCATTTTGAAACTGTTTCTTTTAAACTTACTTAAGTAGTTGGTCAAATCTCTTGGAAAATTAATGTTCTCCTAAATTTAATAATGGGAATTCACTGAATAACTAAATCACTCTACTTAAAACACTGAATTATTTAACTGAACTTTTATGTTTACTTTTGGCTTCTTATTACAGACAAAAAAAATGTGTATCCCAAGTAAAATGTATCTTATGTCACCTTGAAAATTACACCATGAAGAAAGCATACAGTCTAGAAACTATGAGAATTTTTTTACAAATCTCCTATCCTATGAAAAATTACTAACATTTCACAATTGCTTATATCTTAGAAATCAAGGTTTTAAGGGGCAAGCATTCTAATTAATGGGTGAGATTAAAGCTAACAGTCAGAAAGTACTGTCTCTGTTAAGATCTGTATTCAGCAAAAGAAATCTGGTCTTAAGATACAGTAGACCAGAATGGGAATGAAGGAAGCACTGAATGTAGACAAATATTATATGCAGTCAAGCTGGATAAGATCAAATGAACTGTAATAAGAACTTTTTAAAATTAAGCATTAATATCAATAGTGTACTTACACAACACTGAACTTTAATCTCTTTCATTTACTAGAATAACAAAAGTATTCTTAAATTGTAATCAGTTTTTAGTAACAGATTGTAAACTGGAAAGTAACCTAAAGATCTGGTGCTTTTTGACACTTAGGACTCACACTTTGTGAGAGATAATGTATTAAAATCTTTGTCACTCTGTATTGTTTTAGAGTAACCTCTGCACCTGCTTTAAACCTTTTAATACTTATGACAAAGCTTCCACAAAATCAAAATTCTAAAGATAATAAAATCTCTAGCTGATTAAAGAAAAAGAAACATGACAAGTCTAGCAGAGCTCGTAAGATACCCCATAAAAATTGTTCTCTCCCTCTGTAGAAAGAAAAACATGAAATGAATCAGGCCTATTTGGTACATTGTAATGTCATGTGAAACACTGTCACATAAGGCGAAATGTTCCACTCTGACATATTTGTGAATCTTAAATGTGTTTTAAGTTATATGAAACTTTTTAAAAGTGTGATGTGTTCTAGTCAATTCTGGCTAGTATTCTAAAATACTGTATATCACAAAATTGAGTAAACTTCCATGGCAATTACATTATAAGCAAATATTGATTATAATCATTTAAATATCTTTTGTGATTTACAGAAGCTATTACTTGTTTGAATGCCACGTATACAAAGAAATGCACAGAAGAGAACTTTGAGAAACACTCTAAAATACAGATGCATCATGAAATTAAATGAGTATAAGAAATTGGGAAATAACTGGACTCAGTAATCACTAACAACAGTTTATCTACATAGGACTGAATAAACTACTGAGAGTGAATATATATATTTTTAATTTATTTATTTTTTAAAGATTTATTTATTTATACATACAAGAACTGGGGTGTAGGCCAGAGGTGTGGAGGTGGTGAGAGGATTCACCAGAGACAGAGTGGGGACCAGAACAGGTGCATCTACTGAAGTACACTGTTGAGGGGAGCAGCAGGCGATACAGGGGAGGTCTGCTGTGCCATGTGGGAAGCTCCCTGGCAGGGATTGAACTTGCACTGCATTGGCTTCAGATAGCTTTATAGTGCTGAGACTTAACCTGCTACATCACCAGGGAGACCCTGAATATACTTTTTAATGACTTTTTGTTTGAAATAGCACTGGTTCTGTTATATTTTCCCTTTTTTTCAGATTTAAGAAAACTTTTACGCTTTATTGTGTGTGTGTGTTTGTATAAATATTTTAATGAAGAACTATTATTTTACATCCTTGTTGATTTTTTCACAATACAGGATTTCTCCCCTCAGGTGAGGTCACCATAGTTCTCCCACCACCAAAGCACTCACAGTCCATTGTGTCTCTCCCCCTTCTTTCCCTTCCCCATCTTTCCTGCCCTCCCCTCCTGAATGCCTCAGACCTATGATCAGCTAAGAAAACTTTTTTTTTTTTTAGAAAACTTTTCTTTTTAAGATTTATTTATTTATGCATACAAGCTGGGGTACAGACCAGAGGCATGGGGCGGTGAGAGGGTCCACCAGCAACAGAGAGGGGAGCAGAACAGGCAGATCGACAGAAACACACTACTGAGGGGGGCAGAGGGCGAGGCAGGAGAGGTCTGCAGCGCCATGTGGGAATCTCCCCGGCCAGGCATATGAACTCATGTCGCAGCTGCCGACAGCTCAGAGCCTAACTGCTGTGCCACCGGAGAAGCCCCTAAGAAAACTTTTTTTAAAATCAACTATGACCTTCAGTCATCTGAGAAATTAGATCTTTTTGTAGGCAGAACCGAAACGTGTTTTTCTCACTTTTTGACACTCCAGCAATGTGAAAACTTTTAGTTAAGTATGAGACAGCCTAGGTAAAAGCAATTGTGAGCCAGAAGAATAAAAGCTGTCTCCAAGTCCTGTTTGAACAGGTGGACTAAATCATGGACTGGAGAGTGCTATCCAAACAATTTGGCCCACCATAATGATCAAAAGGTGCCAAACTAGATAAAAAGTGTTAGATACTAACTAATGATATCACAGCACCAAAGAGAAAATGGCCTGGTATCTCGTTTACAGAGCTCCAACAGGTCTATAGGGAAAGAGTAAGATCAACCCTTGGCAGGCTCGGCAACATGGGACATTCTGGGGTGCTCAAGAAAAAAACGTTATCCAAAGACATGGTTATCTCAGGCTGAGCCTATGTTAAGAACAGACTGGCATGACTCCTACACCCTGAGAGGTTGGCTATTAAGAGCTCAATCTAAGATGCCAAATGAACATATGTCCCAGTAAAACAAATTTAAAGAGTATGTGTGCTTAGTTCTGATCTGACCATGTTTATGTTTTAACTCCAAAGTTAAAAAAAAAAAAGATCAAGTTTACTGGAACCACAATTAATTTGCAAATGAATTAATTTACTATGATTATTTGGTAGGATTGGGGAGAAGGCTGGAGAGAAAACTATGTTTCAGTAACAACTTCTTTGTGGACATAAGAGTCTAGTCCTCTAAATTACTTAAAGGTTTTCACTTTTAACCTGTGAACTGGACTAAATACTGAATTTTTCTGCTTTTGACTATGACTTTCCAGGCTAACATTTCCAGTTTTTCCCCCAATCTTTTGACTTGGATTGATTAAAATCCTGAATGTTCTTTTTTTCTGAAGTCAGGAAAGCTAGAAATGGAAAAACTAGATAAAAACTTCAGAGAGGACATCACAATGACTGTGCACAGACAACACATACGACTGTTGTTTTCTAAACACCTGATGACATCAGAGACACTGTAACCCAGGAGACCCTGTCATCTGATGAGGTTTCAAGCCTGACATCTAGAAATGTTCTCCAATGGCTGCTCTCAGAACTCCCAATTGGATTTTAAGACTGCTCCAATTTTTAACCATTGTTTTTGTTTGTTTCCACAGAAATGTCTTTTATTATTGGTTGCACAAAACAGAATCCCGGCATTCAGAAATCAGACACAACTGTTTAACTGGACTGAACCCCAATTCCCAACATAAAGGAACTGGATTATCACTCCAAACTTTTAAAATGTAGAACTTCCCTTACAGAAGTTCCAAAAGGAAAAAATTTTGCAGTCGATCTCCCCACAAGGGTCAGATAGGCTTTTCTCAATATACCCAGAGAAGATCTCTTCCAGTAAGTGTCACCTTGTTTGGGGAACTCTATTTTCATTACTTGAAGAATGCAAGTTATTTTGAGAAAAGAACAGTGAAAACACCAGAGGCTAAGAGAAATTTTGTCCTTATTTTAGTTGTTGTCCTTTCCATAATCAAAGAAGCAATCACTGCTCCCCCATTTTATAAATTTAGGAGACTGGAGTTTAAGCATTATCATCCTGTGTAGGTTTATCAGTGAACATGTCCTTTCTAAGACTCTCATCTTTGCTCTCAGAGTAAGGATTAAATCACCACCTCCCTGTCTGTTATGTGAAGTTTCCCACTCTCTGTCCTTGACACACAAAGTCCTTAAACACATGATAAATACCCAGGTCCATGCTATACTTCTTTAGAACGGTGAACCAGGTGAAATTTCTATATGTGATATTAAATTGATTTTTCCTTAGCTAACCCGTCTGATGCTGTACTGATTGCTTGTACTATATGAGAAAAACCTACAAGGGTGGGGGATTTCCCCCTGTACCCCAAAAGATTCTACCCTATCTTTGCAGTAATCTAAATTCAAGTCAAGTATACTATTTGTCCTTCCCTAAAGACCAGCATATATTTTCTAGTTTCTTTGCCTTCCTGAAATTATAAGACCATTTTGAAGGCCCCATCTCTAAGTCAAGTATCACTTCACCCATAAACCTTTCTAGTTAAAATTTTGTGTGCTTCTTGATTCCCTTCATACCAGTAATATACACAAATCTATCATAATTGTGTAAATGTCCAAACAACCCATAAGAAAATAAACCTGGTGAGGGCCTCCCTGGTGGCACAATGGGCTAAGTCTCAACACTATGAAGCTATTGCAACTGCTGCAGTGCAAGTTCGATCCCTGGCCAGGGAGCTGGCCCACATGGTGCAACAGACCTCTCCTGTCTCACCCATTGCTCCCCTCAGCAGTGTATTTCAGTCACTCTGCCTGTTCTGCCTGTTCTGCTCCCCCCTCTGTCTCTGGTGAATCCTCTCACCTCCCTATACCTATGGCCTAACACCCCAACTCTTGTATGCATAAATAAATAAAAATAAATTTTAAAAACAAGTAAATAAAGACAGATCATTGCTTAAAAAAAAAAAAGAAAAGAAACCTGTTCAGAATATGAACTGAAGCCTATATATTTGGGGGCCTGCTATAGAACCACAAATTTAACAGTCTCAACTTTTATGTATAAAATTCATAATCCTAATGCAAATTAACTTATTACTAAATAGTTAAATGAAGACTGAAAAATAACTTTGTTTTGTGGACTGATTCAAGTAGCTGCCTTAGGCAATATGTTGAAAAGGATTCTGAAATCAAATATGGTCTGCACAGTAAAGTACCAAGATAAAAATCTCAGTATATACCATAAGCAGAAAAAGGAACAGTGACAATATCCATGCCTGAAGATGGCTATTCCCATTTCCGATAATGGACTTTACCACAGAACATATTCCCACACCAACACTTCCAGGATAAACACAAGAAAACTGATAATCATATAAGATAAAAGGATCGTTGTGCAAACCACTAAATAACACATATTAAAGATTCTGTCCTTCAATGAGTCAGTCTGTGAGTCAGAAAGATTTTAACTGCCTGTCAACTAGACTAAGGACAGAACATTCTATTTTTTCACTTTACTATGCATCTATTTTAATATTTAGTGTCAAAAATGAGGGTGATATATGTTATCTCCCAAGAATATCTTAATTATTAGTAATTTAGAGCACAATGTAAGCCCACAAGAAAGACACATTGTATGCAATGTGTATGGGATGCTACCACATGGGAAAATAAAAGCATTAGAACCTGAGTGAATTATTTCCTATCAAGAATATATATTGACATCTAAATGGACAAATGATTGTAACATAAATTATATCAATTATGTTGGACTGTGGTATTAACAGTAAGATAATCTGATAGCTCATCTGTACAGTTTCCATATCTGCTTGTATCAAGAATACTGTCATTTCATCTACTGGCAAACTATATTCTGCCTTTAAATATTCAAGAAAGTTTCTCCATCATTTGCTTGTAAGTTTGAAATGAAATAAAACAGACTCATTTTATTGTCTCATTTTAGTAGCTGTGCTGTATTTTATTCTTTTTGCCTGATATGTAGGCTGTTAAGTGATTAAAAAATACAGTAATAACAATGCAAAAAAGTACAAATTGGCTACAACATTTAATGATATAATCTTCTCTGAAACACTTTGGTATTGTCTGTGATCTTTAATTTAATGCTGAGCCATGAATAATATCTGGTAAAGGACTTAGATCTGCAATTTTCTGAGTTATTTTCTGCAAGGAAAACTGTTTAAAGTATCACACATTTACAATGTTGGTATTTCATACTTGAAAGGATTTTCAGAACTACTTAAAATTTCTTTAAATAAACTAGTAACACAAAAGGCTTTAAAAAATTCACAATTGAATAAGTGAAAAGAAGAAGCAAACAATATTAAGCACTTAATAGATATTATGATAGTACCTTCCTTACCACTTCATACTTGCTAATTGTTTAAGCTTCATAATATGATTAGGTCATAGATTTCAGCCCAAATATTCAGAAAGGCTAAAATACTTGTCCAAAATCAAAATTTCATAAATAACCTTAAGAGGATTGAGATGCAAGTCTACCTTATTCCAGGTTCCATGCAGACCGTCTTCCTGACAAAGAAATGAAGTATACTGACTGGCTTACTAGTAACCAGAAAGAGAAAACAGTGCAGAGGAGACTGGATAGCTAAGGTTAAGTAGAAGCATAATGACTACAAAGGAATGTAGTATTAATTAAAGAAAAGTTTTGCAGAGGAACAGGAAGATTTTACTTTTTCAAACTTCCTTCATATCCATTACCTTATCAACTGAGGAACTATCCACTCACATTCTTTTTTTGGTTTTTCAGGTATCTTTTTAGAAGATATAATTTGCCTTCATTTTAGGCATTTACAGACAAATTCATTACTGAGTCCAAGAGCAATTAGCTGAACAGTAATGCCACTGACTACAAACCCATAACCATTCAGTTCTTGAAAACTGTTTTCACATTCAGATAACTGCACCTTAATTTTTTTTAAATGTTTTTTTTTTTGTTTGTTTTGTTTTACCTTACTCAACTACATACCTCATATCTCCTTCTCCCTGTTTTTCCTGTCATCTATGGCATAAACTGATTCAAAAGTTTGAGTACAGCACTTAAACTAGTGCTAATCTTCAGCCAAAGTAAAGATGTGAAACAATACAACTTCATCACAGATTCTTTGTGACTTTAGTGTTCAATACAAAGCCCCAAGCTCAACACAAAGCACCATTATTGTACCAAGCTAATCTTTTTGTCCTCCAGTACAATCTTTACTTACACAGATGGAAGCCAAAGCAACCTGTAAATAAGTTAGGCTGAAAATGAATTTGTGGCTTAGGAATATTAAATAATGGTATTTAATGTATATTCAAAAAGTATTACATCCTAAATTTTAATTTAAGAGACCAGGAGAATACTAGCAGATAAAACAGACCCAGTTGATCTCTTGGCCAAACCACAAAAACTTCCCTCCAAATTTTAGCATTTAGTTCTGGTAAAACTCAAGAACTCAAATAACATGCAAATGATACTAAGGTGCTGAGGGCTAGGTAAACATGATAGGTGCCAAACTGCTTGAGTAATAACCAGGACTTTAAAAAAAAATATAGCATATTGGCACAGCAATTAGGCATTTTGGAATAACTCTCCAAAATGATGCAAGCCACTACCTTAAGTATCATCTCTAGCCAAAGACAAAAGAAAGATGTTGGAGGCTGGGGAAAGTTGTACTTTCCCCAGGAAAAGCAGAGTCAACAGGGTATTTATAGGTTGTTATATAGATTTAAATTAGGTCTTGTACCTTGAAAGAATTTCTAGAGATTTGGTCATCCTCCTTTTCTTGGTAGTACAGAGGAGATACCCTTAAACAGGCAAATTTCTCTTATAAAAGGATAGCTTTTACTTGGTTTTCAGAGCTTTTCCTGTGTCTGCAGTTCCTTAATAATTAGCTCAATTAATCCTTATAATAAAAAGTCATATTTTGGGGTGTCATATTCTTCTCCCCTTCACTAATAACTTAGAAGAGCTCAATAATCTTCAAAATCCTAACTTTTCTTGAGCTCATTAGAGCATTGATGCCACAAGGCAACCATGTAAATTAAATTCCAAAGAGGGCCAAGACCCTCCAAGGAGAGATAGGACACTTTAATAGTTTCACTTTTGGCAGAGCGTAAGAGAAAGAGATGATCACCATATGAGGAAGTACTAAGCTAACATTTTCAAATGCTTAAAAGCCAAACGTGGAATAACATGCCAGTTTGGAATTGAAAGATTTTCTTCATGGCCTCAATCGAGCATTCAAGAGAAAGATATGAGAGAACCCCACCTGAATGGCACAGACATGCAGGAGGTGATCTGAAACTACAATGGAGCAAGCACAAGGCTTCACTGGCTTCCTTGCATCTTTCTATGAAGCAATGCCTTAAAAACTGCTGAGGAAGAGGCATCAAAACTGCTCACTGCCAGGGCTCTGGGAAAGATCCAGTGCATCAAGGGAAAAAGAATGGAAACAAGAAAAATGTTCAGTTATCCATTTACGTGATGGGCAGGTCAAGAGCTAGCTGAACTAATTGCAACAAAAAGGGTTAGAACAGAACAAACACCAATGTCAGTGTGCATCAGAATCAACTGGAGGATTTTTCAAACAAGGTCAATGGGCACCACACCCATAGTTTCGCTTTTACTCATCTGCTTCCTCACCGCAGTTGACATGGCATGGCACATAGCTGGTAAAACATAAATGTAGATTGAAAGGATGGGATGAAAAGCACATGTCTTGGTAAAATTTCGGTAAGTCTTACCTCAAGTTCATATCAACAAAATTTACATAAATAAAGCGTAACACAGTTTAACACAAAACTGAAAGTATATTTCAACTGGTGTTTGAAGTCCTAGAGAAGTGGCTTACAACCTTGTGTTTATATGTTCCCATTTACCTAGGTAAAACAGGTACCCAAATTCATGATATTGATTTTCTCCCACCTTTCCAGAAAATATACTGGGTTACTAAATCTAATAATCAAACCAATCTCTTCTCTAATGGCTTCCTTTTTACTTCATCATTTTAATTTGCAATCTCAATCCCTCCCATATCCATGGCATCTATCATTTTCTCAAGAAGAAACTTAAAATTTCTGGCATAAAATAGTACTTAAAAAAAATAAACCAGAAAAGAAATGGAACATGACACAACCTACCCCAGTCTCACTGTGTGCTCTAAAAGCTGACTCCTTGTGTGATTTAATTATAGAATATTTAAGATAATTACTCGACAACTTTTAATAGCAACTAGGGCACCCATAATTTAGTATTTTTTAAAAGTAAAAATCCTCAAACTAGTTAACAGCATTTAATCAATCCCCAGAGTACTGATAATTAAAGTTAGGTGCAATGCTTGATCATGATGTATAGTTAAGAGCACCACTGAATTACTGTGCCCAGGTCCAAAGCAATTCATCTTCTTCCAATGCAAGGAAACCTAATCAAGTCCTAATTCCACTTTAGGTTATTATAATACTCTTTTATTATACAACTATGAGACAATAGCCTGAAAAAATAAACAAGGTAAGATATAAGCAAAGAGAAGCTTACCATCTGGTAAGGTGAGAAATGGTCTTACTATGGTAAAGATTCATAGTATATTCAATCATCAAACATTTAACTGAAATCAGTCTCTGTGTTCAGAGGATGTGGATACACTAAGACATTCCAAAAAGAGAAATAGACATGCAGATAAGAAAAGGGAGTTACTATAGTAGAGTTTACAAAACAGAAAGTGCATAACTTGGAGAATGGGATTTTTCAGAGGAGGCAATGTCTAAGCTAGATTTCAAGTGATAAGTAGTAAATGGTAAGACACTGAATATAAGAAGCAATACAACCTAAATAAAGAGCACAAAAAAGCACAGAACCAATATGGCACATTCAAGAAACTTATTAAAACAAGGGTAGTCAATAAGGTTCAAAGAAATAAAGTAAGAAAATTCTTTCAAAGACAAGAAGGAAAAAGACAATAACTTGAGAGGATATAAAGGCAACAGCTTTGGGTTTTTTCCCTAAACTTGTGCCTTCTTTGTTTTGAAGATGCAGGAAAAGCAAAAAGAGGTTAAAAATAAAGAAAGTGGTGGGAACAACAGCTGGGGCAAGATCCCACAGGATATATTAAATTTTCAGTCCCATCATGAAGTCTGGAATGCTAGACAGGTTTCATGTTAGACAGCTATTCTGACTTAAGAGTTGAGTAGAGAAGAAGGTGGCAGCCTGACAGGCACATAGCTCAGGGCTCGAGACCCAGGAACACTACATCCTGCACCTATGGTAGTCACACTAATTGGCTGAACCTGAAGGGTGTGAGATAATGCTTGCAGTTGAATGGAGCAAACTCAATCAGCAAGAGCATGAGGAACTTGGGCAATACAAATAATTTCAAAAGATATAAGTACATTGCAAATATTATACTATACACTCAATAGCTTAATTAAGACTCATTTTTTAAGATTCTCAGCCTCCAACACAATGTAACACACAATACACATCAGTGCATATACATGAAGGATGTTCTAGGGCTGGCTCAGGCTGGTATCCCAAGAAACAATAATACCTGTGGGAGGTAGGTTCTTCAGTGTCTCTATGATCTAGACTAGAAAGTCTCCTTTCTTTGGGACCAGGAGAGTAGAAAGACCTAATTGTTCTTACTAAAGATAAAAAGACATGTCTGTGAGGAGCTCTGATGACAATTGCTGATTTTATCAAGAATAATTTGTGCATGGCACTGTGCTCAGCAGCTAAGTAGAATTTAATTGTGATCTCATTATGACAACATACAATAGGTACATTTATTCCCATTACAGAGATGAAGAAACTGAGGTTTACAAAAGTTAAGTAATTCATCCAAGTTCATATTATAAAGGACCAAATCAATGAAGCCAAGTCAATGGCACTAAATATTATGGATAATGGTAGCAGTAGCAGCAACAGCAGTTAACACTTTTATAGCTCTAACTAAATAGGAGGCAATGTTTTAACAATTATATATATACATATACAGAGAGAGAGCTATTTAATCCTCACAACTACTTTATGAAGTAAATACAAGGCATATTTTACAAATGAAGAAATTAAACACAGAAGGATAAAGTAGTTTTTCCAAGGTCACACAGCTAATACGTGGGTAGAGCAAGGATTCAAACTGCAGTTTATTCAACATCATAATTAGAAAAATATTATTTTTAAACAATGAATTATATAACATGGGTAGGAACTATATCTTAAAATAACTCCTTACACAAACACAGCTAAAACCAAGAAAATGGAACATGGAATGAAATCATACTACTACTAAAAACAAAAAAATTTAAAGTCTCATGTAAGTCAAAGAAAATACTCACCACCTAAAGAAATTAGAGGTGGGTAAGAAACAGAGGAAAATGTAAAGCAATGGTTTAAGCAGGAAAATGATACAGCACTTGAACAACTGATTCAGATGATGCAGAAAAGAGGTTGTAAAAAGCAGTTTGAGGAAGAAATCTTAGGTAAAGGGAGAGATTAATGAACTGAAATTCAGTCAGCTTTACCTGAAAAGTAAGGAACAAATCTCAGCAAGACAAGAAGACAGATGAAGGAAGACTAATTTTTGTAAAGAGCAAGCAGGTGAAGTTCAGGAAAATCTAAAACATATTAAAGAACAAACAAAGAGCAAAGAGATGTTGAAGAGTATATAAATACATGTAGGTATTGATTGCTTCACCAGAAAAAGTAAAGTAATGGAAACTCTGACGCAACTGAAAAATCAAAATCGTCTGAAGGTAATACAGAATTACCTTACCATTACTCACAAAATACTGGACAGGACCACTGTGAGGGAAAACATCAGAAAAGGAGGACAGAAATTCAAGATTACCACTAAAAGATTTTATCCAAATTCAGTAAAAGATTTAGGGAGATTAAAAATTGTAAAGTAGTGAAAAACTCAGTCTCTTTATGAGGGGTAAGTGATAATGGCCTTATTTGTAATATCAAAGACAGTAAAGTATGTCGCATTCAACGGACTTAAGAGATGGAGTAAAAACTTGCCTGCATTTTGAAAACCCGAGACAGTTCAATAAAATGTAATTATTTTTGTAAACAGTTTTGCTTTTTGAGTGTATCATATAAAGAAAATCAATATAGAAACTAAGATAGTCACAGCTTCAGTCACACTTAAATATTCAGTTTGATTTTCAAAATTAATTGCAACATTTCAGAGACCCATTTTATATTACATTTTGAAAATTAGATATATTGAGTAAAACTTAAGGCAATCTTTTCCTACTTATTAATGAATAACTGTCGTTGCTATGTATACAATAAAAATAGAACATAACAGAATATACCATGCATGGCGGTAGTTCTGAAACACTTTAGTTTTAGTTATATGTGTACACAGCATTTACCAGGTTCTAAATATTTTAAGATTTTAAATACACACAGATTAAACATTTTTATGTAATGATCAAGAATTTTTTTCCTCAGAGGTATTCCTTGAAATGTAAAGACCCTATCAATAAATTTTTGCATACAGAGAAACCTTGCATACTGGCTTCCCATTCACCTAGGACTCACTCTGCCCCTTCCCATGGTGCTTCTCTAACAACGGACCTAGTACACACTGCCACCTGATGGCCAGTGCGATGAACTGTATGCCCTGGAACCCGATTCACACACCTCCATTCTCTCATTCCACTTTTAAGACAGCCTCTTTAACCTCAAAGCATTGTAAAAACACGAGTCACTATTTTGTCTGTCCTCACTATCATCAGTAAACCCATCCCAAGTGATCCCTAATCCAGCACTGACCAGAGAACTTCTATAATAACGGAAATATTCTATATTTGCCCTAACACTTGCCACATGCATTATGTAGCTAGCAATCCACTAGTCATATACACCATATTATAACTTAAATTTTGCTTAGATGACCAAAGAACTGAATTTTATTTTATTTTAACTTATTTAAATGTCTACATGGTACTACTGGCTACCATGATGGGCAGCACAGTGTTATATACAAACATAAAAACACTGTATTTATCCTTCCCTCCTATAATTTTCAAATTCTTGTCCAGTTATTTTAGAGGGAAAAAAATCTCATTTCCTTTCATTCTATTTGGGAATCACAAAATGTATCTGTAGAAGAGAAATAAACCTTAACAAAATAAACTCCATAAAAACATTCTCATCAACAAAAATATCTTAAAGTGAAATCAGATATAATACAAGTGCTACTAGCTCTCTATATCCTTGAAAATGCCATTTTCACTTGAAAATGAAAATAGTGTGTTATGATAAACCAGAATTGTAGAATTGGGAAATTACAGATCATCTGAATCAACAGAACTTAAAAGATTTACCATACTCAGGGTTTGTTAAGCACAGGATCAACTTTTCTGATACACCATGTGCCCAGAAATCTTTCAGATTTCAATCAACAACCACTTATAGCAAATCACTTGAAAGAAACCCTGCTCTCAAGCCACTTGTTCTTTCTAAACATCAGCTTATTTTTGTACTATTCTTATTTTTGCAACTTTTTAGAATATACAATTATCTCCAAATTAAAAAAAAAAATTAAGTAGGTGTCTAGTCTTCGTTTAATCACGCTAATAATTGCACCTCATTTCAACCCATCTCTTAAGCATTTCTCTCCCAAACCTATTCCAGCAGTCTTGTCTCTTCCATTACCCAGAGTAGTGTCCCCAAGAGGGAGACAAGTCGCTTACAACACAGCTCTTAATGGCATGACAAGAGGTGAGGACAGAAACAACAGGTTTCCTGCAATTTACAGTCTCCCGTGAAGCAGAATGTCTACACTCTGCTCTCTGGAATGCACTGTTTCTTTTGCCTTGATCATGTAAGTCTGCTAGATAACAGCTCTTCCATTTTGGATATTCCCGTCTCCTGTAATAATAGCGTAATAAATCGCACTGTAGAATTAGCAAATTCATGTGACATCTGTCTGGATTAGGTGCTCCTCCCACATGATGCCATACCTCTCTGGCTACTGCAATTACACTATTTTGTTTTTAAAATCATATCTACATGTGTTCTATGTTCCCTACCAGATTGAGAGTTTCTTTAGAAGACAACATATTTGAGATTTTTTAATCCCTAAAGACTATCATACTACACAGAAAAGTTCGTTTAAGCTATTGAGTGAAGAAATAAAACTAAAAAATAAAATGTTATGACTGTAGTTCTACTAAACGGTTCTTTCCTTTTTTGCATTGGACACGGCATTACAGAAAGAATTTCACTCTAATTCCATACCAAGGGGAACACATTATCTAGGGGTTGCTGATCAGGAAATGGGAATGTCAGTAATATTAAGCACAGTGCCAAAATCTTCGTTACTGAAATAACAGAAATAATTGCAATTTTATAAGATACGCTTGATAAAAAGTAAAAGGTTATCATCTTAAATTGAGATCGGAGTCTCAACCACACCTAAAAATCAAAGTACATTAATATATAGCCTACAGAAGCAACTGGTCAATACAATGCAAGGAACACGTCAGTGATAAGAAAACATATGTCATAATATTCTAGACAGAACTTTGTTCTGCATTATCAAGAAATCTTTAAGTAAAATTATGTAAGGTAAGAATATTTAACTTAATAAGCAAATTAAAGCTAATCTTTTAATTTTAAAAAGACAAACAAAAAATTAAACTCTACTGTGAAAGTTTTCCAAATGCTACAATTAAACTTGCCAAAGAAAACAGAATTAAATGAGATTACATGTAAAATACTCCAAAAACAAAACAGAAAATGGAAATGCATCTTTACCCAAAATGACTACAATGCCAACACCTCAAAATATCAAATGCTTAAAGGATACTTCTGAGCTTGTAAAATTAAAAAAACTAAGGTAGGCCCCACTTAATGGAGTCTGATTCTCTTAGCACTTAAAATAGGCAGAACTCAAAGATTCAAATCCAAATATAAAGCCACTTTGTCAGTTCAGACTCTGAGGAACTAGCTCCTCCACTATTTCAAACATACTACTGCTGAGGTGGTTTGTGTCGGCTTTAATGCTCAAGAGTTTTCTGATACTGAACAGTCTTTGAGCTGCTCCAATCACTGCTCTGCGGTTGCAGGAATGCCCCACCCCACCTGGAGAAAGGTAGGCAGCCCAGCTCTGCCACAGGTCCTTAGCAGTGGTGAGCATGTGACCCTAATCACTCTCTTCAGCCCTCTCCTACTATAAAGAGGCGAATATCCCACTAGGTACTCTGTCCACATCCCTGCTATCCATTCTAGCGCCCTTTAAATCCTCCCAACTCATGGAATACGGTGCATCTATCAATTTATAATAATTCTCAAATCTACCGTGTTTTCTCCAACACCACCTCCTAGCTTCACCTAGAACCTTACAATTTCTAGCCAATATTTAGTATTCTAGAATAAACTTCCTTTGTTCCTTATCTTCAGTTTCTTAACTTTCAAGTCTTCCTTTATACTTTTTCCAGTCACTATTCAAAACTGTAAATCTGATCATATCACTCAATTTTAAGTCCTTTAGTGCCTCCTCAAAAGTACAAATGTTACTAACAACAGCAGCTGGCATATACTGCGCTCTTATTTCCAGAGTACCTGCATTACAACATTTAAATAGCACAACAAGCCTACAAAGTAGATAATTGTATTATTCTTAATTTTCAGTTTTAAGGAAATTGAAACTTAGAGAAATCACATACTCTATCCAAATGCCACTTATCTACCTTGGTCCATCTTGGGACCCCTCTCTGAAACCTTTTTCCACCTCCTCTACAGAGGAGCCCCTAAGCAGAATAATATACTAAGCCAAAATGATGCATGCCTCATTCTGAACTACAAATTACAGAATGCTCAAATAGAATTTTGAAGGTAACTCCCTAGTGAGAATCTAGTGTTAGCTCTACAAATCTAAAATTTAGTGGAAAATGAGTAAAGATCAATAATATAGCACAGTAAAAGCTAATAAAAATTAATACTTTTGCAAAATATTCAGAAAATAGAGTTCAGTAATTTTGAAATGTGCAAAAGCATTCATAACAGACGTTTTTCAGTTTTTAAGTACTTTCTTCTGAGAATATGAACATTTTCAAATGTCACAAACCAAAAAAATTCTACCTAAAATCTAGCATACCAAGGAAAAAAATTCAAGAAACTACAGAGTTCTTCTATAACTATATCTGGGTTCAGGAAATAATGTTCAATACTAAATGACTTGTGTTAAGAAACATTCTAGATGATGTCGAGGTTCAGTGATTATTTGACCACACCTGCAGCATCAGCACATTAGGCCATTAGGCCAGTCTCTTCCAGGAACATGCAACAAAAACATCACATGCTGTTAAACAACATCTCTTCAAAATATTACTCAAATATATTAGCTTAAAACTCTCCACACTAAAGCTCTTTTTTGTCTATTCTCGGTCTCACTATTCTCGGTCTCAAGTATTTTCTGTAGTTAACTGTTCTATAGTTAACTGTTTCTATGACAAGAAACTAAGTACCAAGTGTTACTTTCAAACTTTTAGTCTTTTTTCTAGTCCATATAGAGTAAGATCATTTCTGGCACTTATCCCAACCAGACTTCTTTCTATGCATTTGTTTCAATAACCCTCTAATCTTTATAAATCATAATCTTAATCCTTAAGCAAATTGCTTATAATAAACACAAATTATTTAATAACAATGTCATCTAATAGAGAGACTTAGGAAATCAATCTTTAATGAATTACACAAGCTGTGTAATTCACTGTGGTGCAGTAGGCCCAAAACTATTTTCCTTTGTTATTCCTACTGGGCATAAGCAATGTCCATTTCCTACAGAATGCCCAATATCAGGCAGAAGACTTACTTTTTTTTTTATTAATGTTAGTTTATTAACATTATATAGGCTTCAGGTGTGTAGCAGTATAATTCAACATCTCTATTCTTACTATATTAAGATCACCATTAAAAGCCTAGTTTTCATCCTCCACAATATAATCTAACCGTTTTACCCAATATACCCACCCCCACCCTTCCACCCTTCCATTCTGGTAATTACCATTTCATTCTTACAGTCTAAACAGTGTGTTTTTGTTTTGTTCATTTGTTTTTAATTTATTTTTTACATGAGTTACTTCTAAAGGGACTTTTACAACAATCTACTCCAGTCAGATGTAATGGTCTAGCTCATGAAACAAAAAGAGGGAATGAGAGACAGGAGAACAGAAGTCAAGGTGATTCCCAGGTTTGTAACTTGGGCACCTGAGTGGCTGGCAATGTCATTAACCAAGACAGGAAAATGAGGTGAGTACATGGGTCCCAAGAACAACATGTACATCATTTTTGATTTTTTTTAAGTTTCAGGTTTTCTGTCAGATATTCAGGTGATTATTCTAAGTAACAAACCTAAAATCTGGGAAGTTCAAGAGAGAAACTGGGCTTTAGAATTAAAGACAGAAATTAGATATGAGGGGAAAAAATGTATTCAAGAAAACATAACAGAACGAAGGGGGGAAAGAGGTCAAGTTTAAATCCTGGTAAATAAACATTAAGGGATAGATGTCAATAAAAACAGTTGAAAAAGAGTATAATGAAAAACAGGAGAAAGTACTGTCATGGAAGATAAAGGAAGAAGAGGGTGTCAAGAATATGAAAATGATGATCTAAAAGGTTCTTACTGGATTTGGGAACTATGTCCAAGGATAGACAGAATTTCAGTAACTAGAAGAAGTAACAGAAAAACACTACTGAGGGGGATTATGACTCAAACAAGAGAGGCAAAAAAAACCCAAAAAAACACCAAGTGTTTCGAACAGCATACAGAATAGTTTTGCTGGAATGGAAGGTTTGTGTAACAGAAGACAGGTCTAAGCAGAAGGATTTGCATGCCAGATTTTACTCCATTTTGAGATTTATTCTGCAAGTAGGAAGAAGACGGATATCTTTTTTTTTTTTCTTTTTAAGAACTCGTGTGTTGACAAGTTTGAATGACAAGAGTTAAGACAGGACAAGCTATTAAGCAGACTTAAAATTACCTAAACATAGTAATGAAAGTCTGAAAGAGGATGGCAATTGCCAGAGTAAGATTTAAGGGAAACGTGAAAGAGAGATATTCTTTACTTATAGGTGTCCTAGATTCCAGTATTAGTATATTATTATACTCATCACATTCTATCATAATAAGTAGGGGGTGGGGACCCTCTCTAGTCTCTCATCACTAGTACTAACAAGCCAAGAAACCAGGAAGTGGCCAAAAATGACTGCTGAATTATTAACAGAATTTAGTAATGGTAAGATACATTAGTGAGACTTAAAAATAGCTCAGAGAAATCAAGTATATATAATATGCTGACATAAGATGGAGAAGTCAGAATGAAGTTTAGGGACTGAGTTTAAGATACGTTTAGGGTAGAGGGTGTTTAAGGATAGTATACAAGTAGAAATAGCAAAAAGAAAATGAAATCACAGAGGAAAAAGTAATTCAGATATATAGACAAAAAGATCTAAGATACATAATGAAATTACCGATAAACCATGGTATTTGTGCATAAAAACAAGTATAGGCATGTCTTGTTTTATTAAGCTTTGCTGATACAAATTGAAGGTTTGCTGCAACCCTGTGTCAAGCAAGTCTATGGTGCCATTTTTCCAACAGCATGTGCTCACTTCATGTCTGTGTCATATTTAATTAAGGCATACACATTAGGTTTTTATTAAGACAATGCTATTATATAAGTGTAAACATAACTTACATGCACTGGAAAACCAAAAAATTCATGCAACTGGCTTTATTACAACAGTCATTTCATCGTAGTGGTCAGGAACCAAACCCACAGTATCTTTAAGGTACCTGTAGCTAGTGAAATATTAATTTCCTAAGATCCTTTAGACTATTAACCTGCCCTTAAGAAAGCTACCTGAATTGTTTGTATATTCTGTACAAAGTAAATGAATCAAAAGCCTAACCAAATGGGTAGTCAAAACTGGGCAAATGTTGAATTATCTGCTTTACTCCATCATCCATTTCACAAAAAAATTTGAGTGATTATAAGCTTGTCAGGGCAAGAGAGACTAGACATGAAAACAGAGTAAAGACTGCTAATATCACAACAAAAGAGCTGCAAAACATTATTGCAACACAAACGAAGAGAGAATATGATAGGGAATATGATGGGTAGGGGAGACATAATTAAAATATTCCTAGAAAATTTACTGGAAAAGGAAATACCTATACTAGGCTTTTAGAAAGATGAAGTAATTTAACAAGACAAGTAAGAATTTGAATGGTATTCTAGGACAAAAAGAATAGTGTATGCAAATACAGAGATGTAACAGAATCTCATATCTTCATGGAATAAGGCCACAGTTCATGGAGGACTTCCTATACACTAAAAAGGAATTTGACCCTTAGTCCTGCAGTCCTATGGTAAGAAATATCAGATGTGCATTAGAACCCCTGAGGGAGTACTCCAGATCCCCTGAAGCAGAGTGCATGTACAGGCAGGAGGTGGACAAGTAGCAAAAATAAAGAGTGTAAGTGATCTTCTGTAGACAACATGGAGTCAAGAGACTTTAAAGCAATAATGAGATCTGATTTGATCTGTGTTTCAGAAATCCAAATGTCAGTAGCATGGATCAGTGGGTAAGGAAAGAAAATCTGGAAGAAGACCAATGAAGAAGCTTAAGAAGTGATGGTAATAATGCACTAAATATTGAAAACTACTTACTCAAACCTAAGTGAACCACAGAAAGAGGCATATAAAGTACTGTAACTCTAATAGGGGCTTTTCAATTTCCTGAGTTCGTGTCAGATAGCAACTCAATAACAATGGTCAACAAATTTTTACAAAAGTCATGTTACTGAAATAAAATTAGTCATTTCCCATCAATTTGTATGTGCTCAACATGAATATGACAGTAAAATTCTAATTTCGGCTCTAGCTTTTTATATAACCTGCAATAAACTGATGTTTACATCATGAAATGCATGCCAATAGTAATAGGCCTATGGTTAATATCTGTAAAAAATCAAGTCTCAGACCACTTCCTAAATTTCTTCACTTGTCTCTTGTACAGCTGTTCAGGAAAAGAATAGATGAACAGGAATAGAATAGATGGAACAATTTCCACTGTGCAAAAGCCCAGCCTTAAGACTCAGTTTCGAAGAGTCCAGAAATAGTCTCCATTCTTGTGGGTCATGAGTGATTTCTAAGGCATTCATGAGGCCCTCAATATCGGAACACAATACCAGAGTACTTTCCTTTCTGAAGAAAGGCTCCGACTGCTGGTGGCACTTTCGATAGAAAGTAATTGTGACATCTTCTTCTAAAAGATTCCGTTGTTGGAGTCTTGATCCTAGCAATTCTGCCTTGTTCTTGGATAAGTCCAAATCACGAACCAGGTCACTGAGTTCTTCCTGTGTTAGTCTGTGTGGGGTTGATGATGCACCACAGTGAAAATCTGAATCACCGCACAGGAGAAGAACAGGTCGGCTCATCCTTCTCATCAGATGAATCAAGAGAATATTCTGCTGGAGGTTCTGGAATAGGAAGTCCCTCACCATGTGGAACTGGTCTCAATGCAGATGAAATGTTTGGGTAGACTATTCTCGACTTCTTTTGCTTCGTTATTCCACCGGAAAGAGGAGGAACCAAGTAGAAGTAATAGTCTATGATGTGGTTGCTTGGCTCTCTCTACACCATGGGGACTGCAAACAGCATGGATGGTCTTTTGCCACTTAACCACTGTGAAAGCTGTCCATGTAGCACAGCATATATGTGGGGCCCAAGGCTTGTCTTGGTCACCGACCTTGCATCTGAAGTCAAGATGATAAGCCTTCTTCACCTGACAAGTGATACGTTTCTTTTGGTTGGCAAATGTCACTTCCCCACAAATAGAGCAGAAATTGTCCATGCTATTAACACACTTTCGAGGCATTACTGTTCTGTATTATGCTTAAATGGATAAAATAATAACAGTTCCATGGAACAGTAGCTGCAATTTCTCCCACAAAGTCTGAAATATTTTCAATGCTCAACCTTTACGACAGGACTTTATCTAGTGCACTACTGACGTCAGCTTACTTCAGTAGCAGCCTGACAGTAGTACTGCATTGCATCAGAAAATGATGCAATCCACTCTGGAGGATGTGTGCATGATGGTATTGTGCAATGTGATGCAATATTACATCATTCTAGGCTGATTTAGGATGTTGTTGCAGTCCTACTGGATAAATTTACATGGTGAAACATATAAAGTGAATTATATGAAATAGCTTCAAAACGAGAGCTAATAAAAATTTTCAAGGTTATATTCATGTTCAGCACACCAAGATAGTAGAGATTAGGGCCTTTTTACTGAGTCAGTAATGATCTCACTGTTGACAGTTGCTTCTGTAATCAGAAGCAACTACAGTAAAACTGTGGTTAGGTACATTAGCAAAAGGGAAAGGGATAAAAAGAGTGGTCATCTAATTTTCTCTTAAAAAGTAGTTCATTTGTACTTTAGAGTTTTCATTTAAAAAATTGTATTCTTGGACCTCCCTGGTGGAGTAGCAGGTTAAGCTTTGTGCTGTGGTGCTGTCAAGGGCTGCGGCTGTCATTGCTGCAGCGGCTAGTTTGATGCCAACAGGGGAGATTCCCTCAAGGTACAGCAGACCTCTCCTGCCTCGCCCGCTGCTCCTCTCAGCAGTGTATTTCGGTCAGTCTGTCTGTTCTGCTCCCCACTCTGTCTCTGGTAAACCCTCTTACCACCCCACACATCTGCCTACACCCCAGCTTATATGCAAAATTAAAATTAATCTTAAAAAAATTGTGTTCTTTTTTAAAAAGGTACTTCATAATAAAACCACCATACTGCACAGAGATTACCAAATCAAGATTTAGAACTTAATCATAGGCCAATTATTGTGCAAAACTGCTGAGTAAAAAATTGCTATTTATAGGGAAATGGAAAGGCGGGGGATAGCCCCCCAAAATACCATTTCATCCATTTCCTAACAATTCATAAGATATTTTATTACCAACATATAAAAACTACAGTTTTGAACAGATAAATATTAACAAACTGGGAGAAGAAAGGATGTTTTTCAATGTTGTTCCCCACTTAACCTCTGTTTTTGTTTGAAAGAAATAGCTCAATACATAAGGACATATATATGATGACGAGAAAGCCTGCGTTTCCAGGTTAGAATAAAATTAATATCATTTGTTTCAAAGAAATGACTCTAACAATTGTTTTTTTCGATATATTGTCCTCATTCCATCAACTATATATACTTTTTATTTATACCAATATACTAGAAAAGCACATACCTTTTTAAAAAGTGAAAATTCCTTAAGCCCACATCTCCTCCAACGAGCATCTTATTTCTCAACTTCAGATTACAGCAAACTACTTGAAATATTTGGTTGTCTCCAATTCCTCTCCCACTCCAGTCAAGTTTTCATATCTACAACTCCACTAGAAATAAGTTGTTAATGTCACCAATTATTTTCATATTGCTAATCTTAAGATCTTAGTCCTTGATCAAGTAACATCTGACACAGACATCACTTCCTACCTCCTTAAAATATTTAGTTGGCTTCTGTGATGCCACTCAGAATACTTCTCCTCTTACTTCCTAGGGGTGCTTCTTAATCTCCTTTGCTTATCAGGGGTTTGTTTCCTGCTCTCTCGCCCCCCTTGTCTTTCTCAATATAAATATATATATATAGACATTACATGATTCCAAGGCAAAGTCTCTGGACTTCTTCAGACACACTTACTCCCCAGATTATTTGAAACAGATTTCACTGTATTAAAGACTATCTCTAAGCCAATGACTGTCCTGAACTGCAGACTTATGTCTGCAGCTACATGGCTAGACATGTACCTATTACCTAGACACATCTACAGTTAGGTGTTTATACATATACAACTTGACTACTAACTCAGTATTTCCAAAATTGAACTATTTCCCCCTAAAAATTACTTCTCCTGTAGCGTTGGCCCATCTCAGTAAAGGGCTATCCAGTTGTTTAGATCAAAACCCACAGCCAACATCCAGTCCACCAACAAATTCTGTTAACGTAGTCTACCTTCAGCATGTAGATATGAAAGCACATCTCCTAGTCCCAGTCTAAAATCACTACCATAGTTATAGCTAGAGCTTCTGAATGATCTCATTATGCCCTACCTTTGACATTTCTACACAGCAGTTAAGAGATCTACTTAAAGCAAGTGAAAATCCTTCAGTGGCTTCCCACCTTCACAGTGATTTATCACACACACACACACCTACCACCTCCGTCCGCGCCTGCACCCTTCTCTGACCTCATCTTCTACAAACCACTCACTTCAATGTCTTAACCAATCTACTTGCAGCTCCTGAAACATGACAAGCATGCTTCAGTCACAAGACATTTGTACTCTTGTTTCATCTTCCTCAAACACTCTCCTTAATATCTGTGCAAATTAGCTCACAATTTCCTAGAACACTGCTCAAAACCACTAATCACAGTTGCCTTCTCTAACCACCTTACATAAAATATACTCTTTCCACCTTATTCTACTTTGGCTTTTTCCATCCTCATCACTATAATAGCTGGTAGGTTATACACACACACAATATACTTGCTTATTTTCTGTATCATGTCATTAGAACATTATTTCTGTAAAGGCAGAAAGTGTATTTTCGTCAATGTACTATTATTAACAATACAAAGGGTGTTTCTTGAGTAGATGGAAGCATAACTCAGGAAAATACAGGATTAGGATCTGGTCTCAAAGCCTGGGTTAAAAGAATGTACAGCACAGAACTTTTCATGTCCTGGAAAAAAACACCAACTACAAGAGTATTAACAACACTGACCAAGTCTACAACCTAGCTGGTACCAATCATCAATAACGGTTATTAAGTTCAGACTATCCTAAAATGAACAAAACTTGAGGGAGGGCCTCCCTGGTGGCGCAGCGGTTGAGCGCTGCGCTGTGGAGCTGTAGGCAGAGCGCGAAGCGAGTTCGACGCCCAGCGAGGGAGGATCCCATATGGTGTGGCAGACCCCTCCTGCCTCGCCCGCTGCTCCCCTCGGCAGTGTATTTCTGATCTGCCTGTTCTACTTCCCGCTCTGTCTCTGGTGAACCCTCTCGCCGCCCCATGCCTCTGGCCTGTACCCCAGCTTGTATGTAAAAATAAATATTTAAAAAAAAAAGAAATTCATTTTAAAAAAAAATTTTTTTTAAGAAAAATTAAAGAAAAAAAATGTCCATCCTTGCCTTCCCACTTTGTGAAAAGGAATACCACCTGGATGGACTTCCTATAAACTGGCTTACCAAAACATCACCAGACCCATTCTAAATACTTAAATAGCTGTTGTAATTCCTGCTTCTCTATGCTATGGTCTTCAGAGAATACTGTAACTCCCAACCCTAACACTCCTGCCAAGACATGATGGTCAGAGAAAGCTCTCAAATTTCGCCAAAGCACTCAGGCTGCAAACAAATATCATTAATACTCTGACAACAACAGTTCAAAGTGCCTTCCTATGTCTGCCTATCTTCCTTGTCCCTAATGTATTCACTAGGAATTCAGTCATCAAAGATTTTGATATCTTAGCATGGAAGAGAACAGTCCCAAAACAGGACCTGGATTTAGTTTTTGCATTTTAAAGAAGAGTACATTTCCAGGAAACAGAAAGCATCTAACAAATGTCACCTGAACTGATTTCAGTATCAAACACCAAAAAAGAGATCACAAAAGGACCAAAATCGTGATATATTCAGCATTCCTCAACTAAAGTGCTGTCTTGTAACTCCCATTCCCACATATAGACCTGGAGGAGAACATGCCAAATTGGACAGCAGCTGGAAACAGTATTGAGGGAGAGGAAGGTGGTAACAACTATGGAAGGAAAAGGAAAAAAAGAGTAATTACACCTGCTTTTTCTATTTTCCCCTTCCTGTTGGACAACAGGTACAGAAACTGGACAGATGAAAACTAGGAAGGCAGAAAGTAAAAGGTACAGATGGTCTCAAGCAAATGACAGCAGAAGAAATCAAGCACAACTTCCTTTTCTGAGTGATGATTTGAATAATATACATATGAAGTAAGTTAGTAACTAACCAAGGAAATTTAAAGCAATTCTTATCCCTTAGATAACTACAGACTTTACAAAGAGAACAGAGACACTTTACTTGGAAAGACAGTCTCAGGATATTTCTAATATCAAGAATCTTCAGATAATCCAACTATAGTCAAACTAATCTATTGATCAATATGGGAAAGTAAATAGGCAAAAAAAAAAAAAAAATCAGCTTTCATGGATCTAGTCTTAAAGAATCCTCTGGCTCCAAATCTCGAAATAACCACTTAAAAGTCTGTAAAGTCAGAAAAGCATTTCCTGGACATAAAAAAGCAATCAATACACCCTCATTTGTCAATTCATGTAAAAGAAAGGGTTGCTCTGATTGGCTGCTAAAGCCTTAGCATCAGCACCTGTAGCAGAGAAAAAACGTTAAAAGAGGCAAGAGGTAGGAGATGGAAGGAGGGGGTAAGAGTCAATACCAAAATAAAGACAATCTTAGTGCCACAAAACCACTGGCCATTGGCATATCATTAGGACACACCAGCCAGAACTACTATAGCCTGAGGTGGCATGCTATATTTACCTGGTGTTAAAATTTCCCTCTCCTTAACATCCCCCGCCCCTTCTTCCACCCTACCTTTGATGTTGGTGTTTTGGTGTTTACCCCTTTCCATTCAGTTTCTTGCCCTCCTCCCTATTAACTCATGCCTTCTACTCAGTCCCTGTAACATAGTGACACAAGAAGGCAAATGTGTCACTATGTTATGTACAATACATCACAGCCAATGCTATGGAAGAAATAAAACAGTTCTGTAAGCAAATATTCAACTGTCATTACCCCTCTTGGTATCCTCCAAATCAACAATCCAGTTTCCTACTCTCTTGTCAGTTACTAAATCCTGTATCTTTCCATAAAACCCCAAGACCTCCATTTCTATCTTGCAGTCTAGACTTCTTTTCTCCTATGATCTATTTCAACCACTTCCTAACAGACACACAATTAAATCTATTTCCACACTGCCACATCAGTCATCTCCCTAAAAGTCATAATATATTATATCATCCCCTTGCTCTGAAAAAGCTAGTATCTTTCCTATATGTAAGAAGTAAAGTACAAGTCCTCAGCACATAAAATAAAGATAACAAAATACACTTTTCAAATAAAGTCTTTTAAAGGCAGGCAGACTGTCTGAATCCAGTCCTATAGCTTACTAGCTATTTACCAACTGCGGGTCACTTTCTCTCTCTTAAGTTTTCAAATTTGGAAAATGAGGGTACAAAAGGAACCCACATCCTAGGGCTATGAGGATTAAATAAGAAACTCCACTCCACGTAGCAGCACAGTACCCAGCACTCAATCAATGTTAACTATTATCCAGGAATGGGTCATCTATCTAGAATGTCACATTCCCCAGAGGAAGACGACGACCAACCAAGGTTTTACGTTCACTTATTTCATAAACATTAACAGCAAAAGTTAAATCAGAAATGAACTTTTGTTAATCCCAAACCAACAGATGCTTCAATTAACCAAAACACTGTTTTCAGGGAAATTTTAGTAGTTTGTCTACTCTACTATAGTTTATTTAAAAAACAATTACTCATTTATTAAAAAACAAAAACTAGGTTAGTTTTGTTTGTTTCCTATTTAATCAGGGAAAAAAGCAAAAGCAGCACCTTGCTAATGGAAATTCACTTATTTATAATAACATGAATCTCTATAGAATAGAATCCATATAAATTCAATTCAATTCTCAAGTAAGTAATTTGCTAAAGGTATATACATGTAACAAAACAAAGTCTAGAAGATCAAGAAAAGCTTCTTAATGTTGACATTCATTTTCAGACCTCACAATCAAAAGATGAAATCACAATTTTTTTAAGTCAGTGATTTTAATAATTTTAAAAACTGCAAGTTTATTTGCAGTTGCAAAGTAAAAAAAATAAAACAGGCCAGAAACATTACCAGAGAGCATTTATGATAACAGGTGCTAATGAAAACCAGTAAGAAGATGCCAATAAATTTATGGATAATTCATACAAAGGAGAAAAGAAAACTAGAAAAATACAGCATTTGCTTCTCGATTATGGATTGAGATGTTAAGACAGCAGTCTCCTTTATACCCATTCTTTAAGAACAAAAGCCTGCAAAAGATAAAACTGGTCAACCAAACTGCTGGAGGCAGTGTAAATCAATACAACTTTTCAGAAATAAACCTCTCAGTATTTTTCAAAAGTGACAAAAACTTTCATACTCTTGACTCTGTAATGCCTTTTGGGTACTAGCTTAAAGAGAGGCAAAATAAAAACCAGCTATATATTTACTACATTTCTTGCAAAATGGGAACAAATTTAGATGTACAATTATTTAAAATAACACCGTGATATTGTATAATTTAAATGAATAAAAACTATAGCTAAAAGAAAACCTTAAAATATGAAAGCAAATATTAAACACTGTATGCTTTGATTATAATGTAATATCATGTCTATAACAAGAAGAAATAATAATAAAAAAAATAAGAACAAATTTTATTTTTTTCCTCTTTAGCCACTAAGTTATTTGTTAAATAAAAATCCTACTGAAATTGATCATGCCCATCACAGTAAGTACACATTTCAAAACTGACTTTCAGAGGTATAAAACCATAATCACCAATCAAGCTCTCAAAAAAAAAAAACTATCATATAGGAAAAATTAGATAGGCTTTTCTCATATACAAACTAGCCCACATGTCATTTTATCCATGCTATTAGGCAGATGTGATCTAATTATATTAAAATCTCATTTTACCCTCAAATGGTATGTGGGATATCCATATGGTGAGCAGAAGCCACTTGTTATGGGGCATCTGGAGAGAGGGCCGCAAGCACTTAGGTTAAAAACTATCCTGAGTGGGATGGTGAAGGTTAGGTTTCCCCTAATCCCCAAATGAAATATCTTATTTCTCAGCTATTCAAGGGCTCTTAAACCCTACGAGAAGCAGGTAAGCATTCAAAGAGGGAGAAAGTACAAACCAATTTACCCTCCCTCAGAAAATCTCCAACATCCTCCTTTCCCCCCAACACAAGGAGAAATGAAAATACAGAAGGATGAGATCAACAAACGTGGGGTAAAGGTGAACTTAAGTGATCTACTGCAAGTTACCTGCCCTTCTGGGCTTCAGTTGTTTAATAGGTAAAAATTTTAAAGCTAAACCAAATAATCTTCTAATTCTCTCAAGTTCAGTATTCTTTTAATTTAATAGAACTCCTTTACTAATACATTCCCAAGGCTCTCAAAACCCCCACTCAGTTTGTAAAACAATTATTAAAACTTAGAATTTGGGAGCTGGGGACAAAGTAAAATGAACGAATAGTCAAAAGACTGTATCACAGGTGTGTCCTTTTCTACTACCTTCATGACCTTGAGGCAAACTACTCTGCCTCAAAATAAAGTCATAAAGCCAAAGGAACAACCCTTTACTGCCCATGCCCTTTTTATTCTTGCATCACAAAATGCATTGTTGCTTCCCCCCCATCACTGATCACTGAGGTCTCATTCCAAACCAATAACAATTTTGACTTTATTCTTAAAAATGTGAGAGTAGCTTATACATTCATCTTATCTAAATTCTCTGATATTGAAAGAGGTAGCTAACACATTTTGCCTATCTATAAGCTATATTCAAAATTGAGAGCATTGCTCAAAAATTCATTCAATAGGTAGTTTTTGAGCATCTGGGTCACAGAATAGTATATGTTAAAGGTCCTTTCACTTAAGAAAACCAAAAGAATGGTGGAGACAAACATATCATTAACTAACAATTGATAAATACTAACTACAGAAGGTATGACGAACTACTGGATAAGCTGAGACAAGGAGGATAAAATGTCTGGACAAGATTCAGAGGGGATATTTTGCTAAGTCTTGAAGGGCAAATTGTTTACGAGGTAGAGAAGAATTCTCAACAGAGAACAGTGTAAAACCACAAAGGAAGATGTAGCCTTCAAAGAACTCTAAATAGTCTCTGTACTGAGAGGGCAGGGATAATAGCAGAAGATGAAATCAAAAAGGTAGACAAGGACCAGAAAGTGTGAAAGGACTCTGATTTTTATCAAATACAGATCACGGAGAGTCACTGATGGACTTTTAAACATGGACTCAAAGTCTCCTTCCACCACACAGTCAGTCAAAGGACTCAGTCAATGCCAACAAACAAAATATACATGTCTAGATGTAGAAGGTAGAATAAAATGGTTAGTTGGTTTTTCATGGAAACTTCCTCCCCTCAGGATGGCTTCTCGAAGATTCTCACTACTGCATATTAAAACAACACTGAAGTAAACTAGTATGAATTACCGCTAAAGGATTCAAGAAAGTGTGTTTTTTTACCTAAAGATTACTTGAAATCAGCCTTGGTGAGAACACTAAAAAAGACAAAAAGAAAGAAAGAAGTTATATAAAGAACTACAGTAAAGGAGAGAAACATCAGTAATGTTGAGAAGACCTGACTTCTGGCAAAACATTCAGGAATGTTTAAATACTTATACTGATTCTAGATAAGACAAATTTTCTGCCTGTCTTTTGCAGGATAGTAACTTAAATTTCTTTTGGTTAAAAAAAGCTGCTATCACAAAACTCACTTTAGTCTATAAGATGAACCATTAAAAAATGGCAAAAGTAATAGGTTCCATTAATACTGAATGTTCAAGGAAGGACAAAGGAGAGAATCAATGTCTTTTCAAATGTCTATTTTGGAAAGCCTAAAGCTCAAGGCATCTCACCAATGGGAGTGAAATAGACACATTCCAATCTGGGACCACGAAAAGTCAGTATATCAGTAATTTCCACGTTGCTAAGGCCTACTCTTGGAACAGCAGCCTAATTGGCTGGGTAACCTACAAAGATGAATTTGCAAATACTGAAATCCAAATTCAAGCTTAGCCACCATCGATTACCTCAAAGGAGTCATTCGTACTTTCTGACCAAAAATGTAGTTGTATAAATATATATGTATAAAAATAGCAGACGTCTAAAAAGGAGAAAGAAGCAGCATCTGAAGCAGCATCTGGCAAAGGTGTGGTCCACCAAAGTTTTATCTCAGTATATGTTTAAGGGTGTGTCTTTGTTTTGGCCCAGGGTTGGAAAAAAAAAAACAAAAACAAGTCATTCGGGGCACCCCGGTACTTTCCCCTATCAACCTCACAAGCATCCTGCCTCTGAAATCAACGGGCATCTCAGCCTCGCCGGGATTTCTCCAGCGAGAAGACGGCAGTCCCAGCGACCCGAGGACCCCGGTGCGTCTGTCACAGCTCGAGGGGCTAGAGGCGTCCGGCCTCCCTGCTCCACCCCTGCCCCTCCTCGAACGACTCACGGGGAGACCCAGAGGAGCACCCGGAGGGCTGGAGGTCGCAGGACTCAAGTGGCTCATCACGAGAGACAGGGCCTGGGTCCCGGACCGCGCCCCCAGTCCGAGCTGTCCCGGCGCGTGCCCCGCCCCGACTCTAGCCCGGGCTTCCACCCGGACCCCAGCACTCACCGTGCGGAGGTCGTGCTGCCTCCTCCGTCGCGGCCCGGTTGCGGGTAGCCCTGCGACCTACGGGCCCAAGGACGGCAGGTGAGGGGAGTGACGGCGCGTCACAGCTTCGCCGAGGGCTCCACCGCCCTAGCCGCAGCAGCCAGCATCGCGTCCGAGGCCTGAGGGAGCGCCGGACTCGAGGGCCACCGCGCCCCCTCCCTCGGCCGGCGCCCGCCTGGACTCC
This sequence comes from Scalopus aquaticus, assembly GCA_004024925.1. NCBI lineage: Eukaryota > Metazoa > Chordata > Mammalia > Eulipotyphla > Talpidae > Scalopus > Scalopus aquaticus. Next base: position 57,053 of record PVIJ01005666.1, read on the forward strand.
GCCCTCCAGGGCCCGCGCACAGCGCGCGCGCAGCCCCACCTCCGGGACGACCTGCGCAGGCGCAAGCCCCACGGGGTTTGCCCCGCCTTCTCACCCGCCCCCGCCGCTTGACTCCGGCCTCAGTCCACCTTTGACCACGCCTCCTCCCACTGGCCAGTCTTTCCCAAGCTCCGCCCCCGCTTTGGGACCCGCCCCCTTCACCGACCTTGTCATTCCGGCCCCTGACTCACGTTTTTGCTCCGCCCAGCCCGTGACGCCAGCGGAGCAGCTGACCCCACTTTTAGTCAGCCCCCTGGACTGACACCGCCGTGATGCTTGTCAATGGTCAGACCGATCAGCTCCTCGTCCTGACGCCGAAAAGTTAAGAGCGGTATGAAGTTTAGGACTGACAGGGTTCCCCTCCCACCTTTCGTGGTGTGGACGCTTCCATCATTTTGTGTTTGCAAGTCCACCCGTCCCCTGCCCTCCCTACCCTGGACATGCGTGAACCACACACGCTGCCTACCACAACGAAACAGGAGAACTTTCAGAGAATGAGGGGGACAAAAAAGGCACCCCCAAGTGCTGAGATATATAGAATCTCTACTGCGCCATCAATCCGGGTCCCTTTTGCCAGGAACCAGGTCCTCCCCTAAGGGGCTTCCATCATCCGCAGGCCATCTCATCCTCTCTTTTCCTCTTGTCTCCACCTGTTTTGAATGCCCTCACGTTGGGAGTATACCTGGTCTGGCTGACTGTTTAAATTCCTGAGCTGCGCTTGTCTGGTCATGCACTAGCCGCTCTCTGAAATCTTTGTGGGCCACTCTCATCGACAAATCAACTGCAATAAATAGTATTTAAGGGAGATTTCTTAAAAAAAAAAAATTAACCTCTTCCATGTCTTGAGATGGGAGTTACCAGACTGAGATGAGGGACCTGATTTTAAAACCTCATTTCATTTACTAATATACTTTTACACTTGGAAAACAAGGTGTGATTTTTAATACCGACCCCATAAATAAAGATTGAAGTTCCTAGATGAAAAGACGCAAGTTCAAAATGTTAAGAAAGAATAGATCTAAACACTCTACAATTTACCTTTTGATTAACTCAGAACATTATAAAGGCAAATGCCAGACTAAACTCTTGAACACACCCCTCAAAAACATCTCTCCAGAGATACCAGTTACTAAAAAGTGCTTTGGGGTTTGCTAAGTAGAGAGGTGGTAAAAGAAATCGCTTCTTACAGCTTGTACTTGGGAATTGGCGGAGATGCTACATACTCACCAACCTCCATATAAAGATGTGGGAAAAGAATTTCCCTCAGTTCCCAAAATCAGGAAAAGCTATGCTTCTCCAAACTGCTGGGTTGTTATCTTGTGATTCCCTAAATGCTTAGGTGACCATGTTTTCTCTTTCCTTTGGCAGCTATGAAGTATGCAGTCACCCTCCCCTTCCTCCTCTACACCCATCCTTCTCTTGCTGTAATGAATGCTTCAGCTTCATCTAATTTTCCTTATTGCTATTTTGTCTTTATCCCAATTTCCTCTTGCCCTTGTTTATTATCAGACCACATTAATTTTATAAACTGTCAAATTTTGTAGAAAAAGTTTTAAATATATATATAAATTTCTAGGGAGATACACACACACACACACACACACACACACACACACACACACCCCTAGAAAGGTACACACACACATACACATACATATTCAGACTTTTGAGGACTTGAAGCCTGCTTATGTCTAAGGTTAAAGATGAGAGGTCATACAAAGCTGAACAGTGGTTCACAAATTTACAATCGTAGCCGAATCACCTGGATAATCTTAGTAAAACACCGATTACAGGTCATCATCCCAAATCTCAGGTTAGCAGGCCTGGGGTGGTACCCAAAAATTTCTAGTATGTTTTCAGGGGTGAACAATCCCCCAGGGAGCGCACCTTAACAATCTAAAAAGGCACTAAAGTACTCTTGAACAAACTATGCTGCAGTTGGATGATTATCCAATCAGGTAGGAGAGAATTTCTAGAATTTTCTCCCAGGAAACCTTGAAAGACTGATAAAAGACAACTGTATGATAGTTGTCACCAAACTATCATATAGACAAATATCACAACAGTGGCAACTTCCTCCATAAGTTAGACTAGGGAGGTAATAGCTGAGAAAGTCAGTGCATGAACCACCCCAGGCCTGTGATAGGTAGTGGAGTAGGCAATAGGGGAAGAGTCAGAGGCAGATGGTATAAATGGTAAGTGGGAAGGTTCATGGTTTAACAAACCCTCCTGTGTGGGCTTTTATATATATATATATGTGTGTGTGTGTTGGGTGATATCACAACAAAGAGACAAGTGGAGTGGTTTTGCAGAATCAAAGCCTAGATTTGTCTTACAAGAATAACAGCATGATAGCTCCAAATGTCTGGAGGAATAGACATTTGTTTGGGGATACCTCTAGAAAAGAAGCAGTGAGCTTATGTATAGATTTTTAATATGCATTTTTGTTAGATTAAAGAAATATCTACATTGTAGCCATTATAGTCAAAAACAAGGAAAAGTTTTTCTTAAAATTCTCACAAACATAGGTAGCATAATCACAGCATTTCAATCTACTTTCTTAATTACATAGACATCCTTAACATATTTTATTAGTTGGGAGTAATGTTCCTATGGACGTTCTGTATTTAGTGCCTAAGTGATAAAGATTTATTATCTTTGAATACATGTTCAACATTATTAGTCATCAGGGAAATGCAAGTTGAAACCACAATGAGCTATATTACCTTATTTTTTTTTTGAATGGCTACTGTAAAAAAAAAAGACAAGAAATAATAAGTGCTGGCAAGAATATAGAGAAAAGGGAACCTTGGCAAAGTTGGTGGAAATGTAAATTGGTGTAGCCTCTATGGGAACCAGTACAAAGAGTCCTTAAGAAATTAAAAACAGAACAATGATGTGATCCAACAGCCCTAATATTGGATGTATATCTAAAAGAAATGATATCACTATCTTGAAGAGATATCTAGACCCCAATATTAATTTCAGCATTGTTGACAATAGCCAGGACATGGAAACAGCCAAAGTGTCCACTGATAGATTAATGGCTAAGGAATATGTGAGCTGGATGATAGCTAGATAGATAGATAGATAGATAGATAGACAGACAGACAGACAGACACAGGTATATATTGTTGAGGAAAAAGAAGGAAATCCTCTTGTTTGCTACAATATAGATGAACCTACAAGGTATTATACTGAGTGAAATGTCAGAAAGAGAAAGAAAATACTTCATCATTTCACTTATATGCGGAATCTAAAAACAGATGAACTCAGAGAGACAGAAAGTGGAATGGTGGTTGCCATAGTTGAGGGGTAGGGGAAAATGGGGTCGAAGATTTAAAATTAAAGTTGTGTGGGAGTAAGTTCTAGGGATCTAATATATGATAACTATAGTTATGATAACTATAGTTAACAATTATGTTATGTATACTTGAAAGTTGCTATGAGAGTAGAATTATACTGTTCTTACCAGAGCAGCAATAACAAAATGGTGATTCTGTAAAGAGAAGGATTTGTCAACTAACCTATTCATTTTGTGTATATGTATATCAAAATATTACATTTTACACCTCAAATCTGTATAACATTTTAGATCAATTATAACTCAGTTGTACTGGGAGAAAATTGCAAATGTATTATCCCAAAATTCTGTAGGTCAGAATTCTGAAATGTGTTTCATTGGAATAAATTGCATTGTTTGGTGTAAAGAATGGACTCAATTTTCCTTCTGTTCATGTAACTGTCCAGTTATCACAACACCACCAATTAAAATTTCATCCTTTTCATCAAAAAGCCCTGGAATTACTGAGTAACTATATGGAACCAAAAATCAACTATGACCTCTATACAAATATTAATTGTAAAAGATAAAATACCAAAGCTTATTGTAGAAAAAAACATAGGAGCTGATGGTTACTTTCTCGAGATGGGCAAATATTTATTAGGCAGAACCCAAAAAATACTAACCATACAAGCGTAAACTATTAACTCAAACTTGAATAAAATTAAATCTCTGTTCTATAAGACTGACATAATTGAAAAACTGAATAGGCAAGCCATAGAATGTGAAACAATAGTCACAAAAAATTATGAATCTTAAAAATAACTTGGATTAGTATTTAGAGAACTCATTCAAATCAGTAACAGAAAGACAAATAATCAATCCATTTTAAATGGACAACAGTTTTGATTAGACTCCATAAAGAGTGAAAGTGTATATGAATGAGCACGTGAAAAGGTACTTATTGTTTTTAGTCACCAGGGAAATGCAAATTAAAATCCAATATCTATCACTTAACTGGCTAAAATGTTTAGGAGGTTGACAACAACACATGTTGGGAAAGAAACTAGAGCCACTGGAAATTTCAGACAGATGGTAGAACCGGTTTGAAACTCATTCTGACACTTTCTCCTAACGTTAAATATACTGCCACCCCCAACCCCATCAAGGATCTGGCAACTTCTCTTTTACATATTTATTCCAGAGAAATAAAAACTTGTCCACAGAAAGACTTAAACAAAGTGTTCATAAGGACCAAGAACTGGAAATATACATATTCATTAACAGGTGAATAGATAAATAAGTTGCGGAATATTCATAAATGGAATCTAAGGTCAGCATTAAAAAGGAATGAATTAATGGCACATGAAAAAAAGGACAGATGCAAAAGAGTGCATACTATATAATTTCATTTGTGTGAGCAGGGAAAGCTAAACCATAGAGATAGAAATCAGAACAATAATTGAGTGGTTGCCTTGGGGTGGGGTGTGGGGTGATGTTGAATGGAAAGTGGCAGTAGAAAACTTACTGGAGTTCTGGAAATGTTATATATAATAAAAGACACACTGGTTTCATTGGGACATAAATCTGCCAAAACACATTGGACAATACAATAAAAGCTGTGCATTTTTAATATGATAATGTCACCACAATTAAAAAGAATATTTAAAGTCCATCATCTCCCTAATGCTTTCAGGTGCTGTCTTTGTCATATATTACCTTTTCAAATGCACTGAGTCTATTTCTGGAATTCTAAATTCTGTTCCAATGATCTTTCTGTATATTAATAGACCAGAACCAAAATGGTTTAAATATAGAAATTGTATAATGTATTCTAATATCTAGTAAGGTTAGCTCCAATCCCTTTATTAGTCTCTTTTTTTTTTTCGCGGCTTTCCTGCCTATTTGGATCCTCAGTTCCTCCAAATAAATTCTATGAACAACTTAGCTGCTTCCAGAAAAACAAACAAGCAGTATTTTTATTGGAATTGCTTTGGATTTATAAATTAATTTAGACAGAACTAACCTCTCTATGAGGTTAAATCTTCCTACCCAAAAACTTGATATGGTTTTTCATTTTGTCAAATTTTATTTTCTGATTTTAAAATTATTTTACAGTTCGTCTCCTTTGAACATTATTTGTTATATTTATGCTTTTCCATAATATCTTCTGGAGTTTTCTTTTGCATATATAAAGTTCTTTGAATTCTGCATGTTGATTTGATTTAAAAAAATGTACTTTACTAAATTATGTTGTCTGTACAAGTTTCCAACTAATTCTTTCGGGTTTTCCAAATATATAATCAGGTCTTCTATAAGCCATGGCTTATGGCTGAAATTCTATTATATAGTAGAGAACATAGTGACATCACTGTTTTATTCATTATTTTTGCAGAAAAATTAGTAAGATGGACTTTTGAGCTATAGTGTGTGTGTATATATGTCTATACACACATTGATTAATGGAATATATATATTAATTAATGGAATAATATATATATATGCACACTGAATGTAACATACACTGAATGTATATTATAGTTGAATGTTATCAGCATTTTACATATATAATCATCTTAAGAACATATATATCAATTTCTAGTTTCCTGAGTGTTTTCCCTTAAATAAAGCACAAATAGATGTTGAATCCTGTCAAATGCACTTTAGCAATCTTTAGGAGATTAACATTATATATGTTTCCTAAAATGGAGTATTTTGAAATAGTTTAAGTAACAGTGGAATTATTGATCTTTAAAGATTATGTAGAATTCCTTGGTGAAAGCATTTGGCTTAATGATTCTTTGTGTATTTGCTCTTGCATAATAACTCATTAGCCTTTCCACTTCTTCTACAATAATTGTTTACTTAGACTTTCTGTCTCTATTAGGACCCATTTTGGCAATTTATGTTTGCCTGAAAATATTTCTTCCATATTTTTACATCTGTACACATAGACTTGTAAAAAAAAATACCTTCTTAAAATTGTTTTCTGTTTTTGCTATTTCCTCTTGATCATTTCTATTTTTTAAAAAAGATTTTATTTATTTATGCATACAAGAATTGGGGTGTAGGCAAGAGATGCAGGGGGTGAGAGAATCCACCAGAGAGAGCGGGGAGCAGAACAGGCATATCTACCAAAATACACTGCTGAGGGAAACAGGGGGCAAGACAGGAGAGGTCTGCCGCTCCAACTGGTTAGCTCCCTGGCTGGGGATCAAATTCTTGCACAGTGACTGGTAATAGCTTGATAGTACTAACACTTAATCCCCTGTGCCACCAGGGAGGGCCTATCATTTCTATTTTTAGTTATTCAAGCTTTCATCCTGTTTAAAGCTTATGTTTGGCGATGGTTTGTATATTTTGTTGTAGTTTTTGAGTAACCAGCTTTTGGATTTACTAGTTCTACTATCCTGTTTTCCAAATCATTATTTATAATCTTATCTTTATTAATTCTTTCCTTTTTCGATCTTTTGGTTTATTTTGTTACTGTTTTTTTTTTCCCCTAGCTTTCCATTTTGGATGTTAAGCTCATTTATATTTATGTTTTCATTTTTAATGTACCAGTCACTTAAAGATATGTTTTCCTGTGAAGACTGCTTCAGTAGTAGCACAGAGATTCTACATTATGTTTTCATTATAACTATTGTCAAGTAATTCTGCCATTTTAATTTTTATTTTCCCTCTAACCCAAAAGTTATTTAATAGAGTATTTTAAAATTACTTATAAAAAGAATGTTTTCAATAAACATTTATATATATTAGATTTTTAAGAAATTCTGTTATTTCTAATTGTATTGCATTTGATCAGAGGTCAAATATATAAAAGTAATTCCTATATTTATATTCTTTGGAATTTCTTAGGACTTTTTTCTTTGTTGTCTAGTATGTACTAAATTTTGTCTCACATATACTCAAAAAATATTCTTTATATAGGTACAGAATTCAATATAGTTTTATAGGACCTATTATTTACCCCTTTCCATTTAGCAATGAACAGAAAAGCAAGACACTAGAGGACAACTTCTCACATGGAAAAAAATAGAAAGGAACCAGAAACGACATGAAGAAGAAAACTACCCCTACCCCAAATACTCTGTCCTAAAAAGCTATGAAGACTGTGTTCAGAGCTGTAAGAAAAAATATTGCATCCATGAAACAAGAATAGATGGCATAAAGAAGAAATGCTCTGAAAACGTGAAAAGGGTTTGGCGTGAAAAAGATTGAGCAGAATGAAAACTCAATAGAAGGAATGGAAAAGTTGAGGGAATCTCCAGAAATTGACTCAAACAAACAAAAAAAAATTGAGAAAAAGATGAAATTATTTGACTAGGTCTCCTGAAAGCTATTCAGATTCCTGGGACACTAAGAGGAACTGGCAGAGTGATTCACTGTGGGGTGGGTGTCACCAGCTCTCCCGGGAGGCTGGGCAGACAGGGTCTTAGAGCCCAAAAGGGGAAGTACCCAACCTTGCAGGTTCCTTTCCTCACTTTGCAGCCGACCCTGACTAGTGGCCTTGGGTGTGCTACACTCCCTGGGGATTCCCACAGAACCCGCTACAGTCCACTAAACCCAGGAGCCAGAAGCTTTCTTCCATAGTGGCAGTTCCTAATCTGACTAGTGCCTCCAAACCTTCATGTTGCTTCTTTTCTGTCTTCATAAGACTTAAGTCCTTTCAGACAAAGCTTCTCGAAATGGAGCTCTAACTTAGCTATGTAAAATTGTCTACTCTCTAAGTTAAGGAAGGTCCACCAATCCTTAGAAACACAATGCCCACTCAGCTCCTGCTGGGGTGAGAGGAAATGCCTTCATTCTTTCCTGATGAGTCACTCCTCGCAAGGTTGGACAGAGGCTACTTGCTAAAGCAGCAAAGACACCAATGAAATGTTAGTTTTTATACTTTGGAATAAAACACAGAGTTCCATGTAACTCTTTAAATAAATGGTGTATGTGAGCTGACATGGACTACTACCAGGAAGCCAAGTGCTGGTGCAGAGAGCATGGTTCTGGAACCTCGCTGCCCGGCTCAGGGGCCCTGGCTCCCCGCCTTGCTGCTCACATTTTGTGATGTTTTGGGCAAATGACTTTCTGTCCCTCAGTGTTCATATGTGTAAATGGGGATCAAATGAAGTCTTTAAGAGAATAAGATGAGTTAATATATGTCAGTCCTTAGAACAATGCCAGTGCTGAGTCAACTGCATGTTTTATGTAGTAAATAAATTTATGTAAAAAATTAAAGATGGGGGCCTCCCTGGTGGCGCGGCGGTTGAGGGCTGTGCTGTGGAGCTGTCGGTGCGAGTTCGACGCCCAGCCTGGGAGAATCCCACATGGTGCGGCAGACCTCTCCTGCCTCGCCCGCTGCTCCCCTCAGCAGTGTATTTCTGATCTGCCTGTTCTGCTCCCCATTCTCTCTGGTGAACCCTCTCACCACCCCATGCCTCTGGCCTGTACTCCAGCTTGTATGTATGAATACATAAATCTTAAAAAAAAAATTAAAGATGTCATGGGGATGTAAATTTATTCATACCATTATTTAGATATGCAGATATATTCATTTGCGAAGACTGTACTAACAAGACTGTGAGGCTTACACACAGAAATGTATTTCCTCACTGTTCCAGAGGCCAGAAGTTGGAGATCAGATGTGAGCAGGCTTAGTTTTCTCTAAGGCCTCTTTCCTGGCCTGTAGATGTCTCTTCTTCTTTTCTTTTCCTCCAGTTCTTCCCTCTGTTCATGTCTATCTCCTAGCCTCCTCCTCTTATAAGGACATCATTCACTGGAGTAGGGCCAACCTTTAATGACCTCATTTGAATTGAATTACCTTCTAGAGACCCTATCTTCAAACAGTCACATTCTAAAGTACTAAGGGATTAGGGCTTCAACATTTGAATTTGGGAGTGGGGAGTAGCTCAACTCAGCCCACATCAGCAGAAAAATTTAAATTCTTTTATTTGAATATATTCAATCTGGCTTTTTCTCTGAGCCCTAACCTGTTGGTTTTTAAGAAAAAATTACTAAAATGTCAGTCTGTTTGAAACTCAGACATAGCTGATCCTTTAAACAATACTGTTAAGAAATGATTTGCTAATTTCTGGGTAAAAAGGCCCAATGTCTGAATGACTGCCTCGATTCCCTGTTTCTCTTGCTAAGAAGTCATCTGCGCATATGGGAGGGGATGTGAGGACTGTAGTTTTCCACCGCTTATGGTGGTGGGGAAGACCTGCTGTACCCCGCCTCCTCTGGAGAATTGCTCCTTATCCGCCCTTCTAAGGAGCAGGTTCCAGGTAAGGAAAAAAGAGTCAAGTTCTCTTGACTTGACAGGGTTCAGTAGTTCTCCCTGGGTGACTTGGCCTCACCTCAGTTCTTGCAAACACAGCAGAATTTCTGAAGTCTGTGGTCTTGGGCCAGGGGGAAAGGGATAATGGATGATCCCAAATCTTGGGTCACTGAGAACATTGTAGAGAGAACTTCCAATAAAGGGGGTGGGGGCTCTAAATTGGCATGTAGGCTACATAGCAAATGTGAGTTACTTTATGAGCGGGGACTTATCTCAGTCTGTTATAGTAACTGGAGCCCAGAAGAAGCTTCTAAAAGCAATATGGACACTCTAAGTCAGTTGGCAGCAGCTGAGCACTTCTACATGAACCATCTGGTTTAGAGCTGGACAGTACAGAGGGCCAGGCATTAGCAACCCAGTGAGGCTTCTCTCCAATGGGTGGCTAGTGAGAGGATACCACCTGCTTCCTGACTAGGGCTGTTTTCCTTGCTCCTTTCCAATGAGTTTCTATACCAAATCTGCTTCCAGTTCATGGAAGCAATTGTGGAAAGTGTCCCCATTCCAGGTCACTGATCAGTTCCTGTTCATGGTGGAGATGTAAGAAGCTTATTTCTGACGCTATGTTCCAGACAGGAGTTGGGATGTAGTTCCATAAGGACATAGGTATGCAGGGATCACCTGGTTCACCTGGGCATATTGGAAGCAACCTCTTGAAAAAACAATTCCAGCCTCCTTTGTACCCTGTTCCACATGCATACTCCAAACCCCACCTCTTGGCTCACCCATAACTAGGGCAGTGGTTTCAAGCTGAAGGATCTACTATGTGGGTTGGAAAGACAGGGGCTGAGAATGGCTGATAGACATTAGATTAGGTCTAAAAATTAACTGTTGCCATTACTAGCAGCAGAGATTTAAAAATAAACAGTAAAATCTATTTCTTCAAAGTGTTGAGTGGATGTATTACTTAGTATAATATCAAGATTAAAAAAAATGAACAAAATTCAACTTCACAGAAGTTATAACTAGACCAAAACTTATTTCTCCCTAAAGGAATAGTCAGTAGGTATGTAACCCGAGGCTGGGATGGGGCTGAATTCTAGTAAGTTCTCTTAAAGTCCCTCTATTATCCTAAGGTAAGGGCCTCATCTTCAAGGTCTAAGTCTGCATATGTGTTTTGGCAGTAGGATGGAGAAGGGAACGAAGAAAAGGCAAAGGGTATGGTCAGCAGTCTTGTAAGGAGGCACCCCAAAGTGGCCACAGGACACTTCATATATTGCCTCTGCCAAATTTCAGTTCATAGTCACACCTAGTTGTGGGGAAAAGTGGCAAGCATGTTTTTTCTTTTCTACAGTTCTGTGCCCAGATATAAAACCCACAAGTACTGAAGAAAAGGAAAATGTGAATTAGGGACAATTTCTCGCACAGACAACTTCATGCAGCATTTGATTCCTTCTCCCTTCAGCACCTCCCTTTGCCTTATACTGAACACCAAGGATGCTAATCCCAGAAAACCAGGATGCTCTGACTCACCTGATCCGTGGATATCTCCGGGGAAGGAACAGGCACTAAAGTCCAGCAGAAAAACTGAGCAGTTTTCTGTGCTGCCCATCAAGTTACTCTCCAATGGAAATATACAGCTGCCAACAGGCAGGGTTTAAAGCATATCAAAGTGAAGACAGGAGAAGAAAAGAATTAAATAAAACACATGCTAGACTGAATAGGAGCCAGACATTTTTCTATAGTTTGGTGCCTAGAATACATCCTGTCAAGTAGTGAGCATTTAAATATATTTGTTGCATTGGGGAGAAAAAGACTACTTTTTTTGTTAAGTGATAATGTGATATCATGCATGATCAAGGGGTAAGGAAATGAAGACATTTTATAGCCCTGGGCCCTGAGAAGGATGCTGACTATTCCCTGTGGAAAGTGACATTTTGTTTATCTTGCAGAAGAAACACGCAGATAAAGCAGGAAGGACTGCTGATTTGATATTGCTGAGCCTTGCCCTCCCTGTATAGATGTTATTTGTCCGCTATGGCTGGGGAGGTTTTGTGACTCTGGGCTCTTTGCCAGGCATCAGCATGTCATTGTTGAAGGTCCATAGACTCCTTTCCAGAAAGAGCCATTTCCCTTCTCAGTTCAGCTGTTCTGTGGGAGAAATAAAAGTACTGTGGCTAGAACTGCTTCATTCCTCTCTACCGCTGGCAGGAAAGCTGGGGAGAGCTGCAGAGAGGTTGCCAGCCTCTGAAAGCAGTCTGGTGCCAGTCCCTCAGAGCAAAGGGTACCTCTGACTGGAAGCTGCTGTGTATGGAGTAGAGGACAGGTTTAGGAGGAGGGGTCCCCAGAATCTCCCAAGACATTTTTCCAAAAGTCAAAGCCTAAGAAATATAAAGGTATTAAGACTAAGCAGCTTTCTGTGTTCTGAGATAGAGCTCTCTCCAAGTCCTGAGGCCAAAGGAGGAAAACTAAGGGCAGACTGGTGTGTATAGGGCACTACAATTTGTATGGGGGAAAAGAAATCTATATAAACAGACACAAGCATTTATCAGTCCGTGAATCTGCTCACATTGATGGCTTGTGAAAAGGGGGATTATCTTACTAAAAGATGGGGAGTGAAAGAAGACTATTTCCACGAAATGCCCTTGCATAGCTTTTCAATGCTGTATTATGCATATAAAATTCTCAAAATGGGGAATAAAAATTAGGAAATAATAGTAATGAAAATAATAAAACACAATGGAAAATGAAAGTGCCAGCATCATTGATGAAGCGAGAAGGCTCGAGGGAGGAAATTGAAGACAGAAATAGGAGCCAAGGGTGTGAGATACAGAAAAGCCAGAAGCCAGGACTGCAGTGCGAGCAAGCAGGAAGGAGAGCAGATGGGTGAGTGAGCATCAGAAAAGAGGGGGCGGAGGTGGGTAGGGGGATGGTGAGCAGATTCAAGTAAAATTCATTCCACAGTAAAACCCCACTATAATTCACATAGGAGGGTCCAAAAAATTCAATCTCATAAAATGCTTAGGTCATGTTATTGTAAGGTTAATGAGATGAAAAGATGAGAGACAAGTCTTTATAGCTGGCAATTCCCCCAGTCCATCCAGGGCCTGGCTGCATGTGGTGCTACCTGCTAGCAGATGGCTGTCTCAACTTCAGTACTCAGGAGGGTGATCTTGGGTTTTGATTCAAACATCCAGGACAGATGCAGCAACCCCAGGACCTCTTAATAAGCTGGTAGCCAGTAAACTGGTATAACTGGTTCAGGAAAGCTTCCGGAAGTTAGAAGCCATAATCTCTTAATTTCACTGCTCAATCTCATAACTTTTATCACCTCCCTTCCCATGATGAAGACAAGAATTGCAGCTGGACTGAGGAGGACTGATAGGAAGGGAGAAATGAAGTACCAATTCCTATAGATCCAAATTTGTATTATTTCCAAATACACAATATTTATGGGATACTATGGCAGGATTTTAATGTCTAGAGAAATTAAAGGAAGTAAGAATGGTATAGGTTTATATATAATTACACTGGTCAACAGTGAGATTGTTACTGACTTAAAAAGGCCCTAATCTCTACTATCTTGGTGTGCTGAACATGAATATAACCTTGAAAAATTTTTATTAGCTCTTGTTTTGAAGCTATTTCATATAATTCATTTTATATGTTTTACCATGTAAATTTATCCAGTAGGACTGCAACAACATCCTAAATCAGCCTACAATGATGTAATATTGCATCACATTGCACAATACCATCATGCACACATCCTCCAGAGTGGACTGCATCATTTTCTGATGCAATGCAATGCTACTGCCAGGCGGCTGCTGAAGTAAGCTGATGTCACAGTGCACTAGATAAAGCCCTGTTGGAAAGGTTGAGCATTGAAAATATTTCAGACTTTGTGTGAGACAGTTTAAGCTACTGTTCCATAGAACTGTTTAAGCACAATACAGAACAGTAATGCCTTGAAAGTGCATTAATAGCGTGGACAATTTCTGCTCTATTTGTGGGGAAGTGACATTTGCCAACCAAAAGAAAAGTATCACTTGTCAAGTGAAGAAGGCTTATCATCTTGACTTCAGATGCAAGGTTGGTGACCAGGACAAGCCTTGGGCCCCGCATATATACTGTGCTACATGGACAACACAGCTTTCACAGTGCTTAAGTGGCAAAAGACCATCCATGCTGTTAGCAGTCCCTATGGTGTGGAGAGAGCCAAGCAACCAATAGACTATTACTTCTCCTTGGTTCCTCCTCTTTCCAGTGGAATAACGAAGCAAAAGAAGTCGAGAATAGTCTACCCAAACATTCCATCTGCATAGAGACCAGTTCCACATGGTGAGGGACTTCCTATTCCAGAACCTCCAGCAGAATATTCTCTTGATTCAGCTGATGAGGACAAGGGTGAGCTGACCTGTTCTTCTCCTGTTCCATCAGCATGCAGTGATCCAGATTTTCACTGTGGTGCATCATCAACCCCTCACAGACTAACACAGGAAGAACTAAATGACCTGGTTCGTGATTTGGACTTATCCAAGAACAAGGCAGAATTGCTAGGATCAAGAGTCCAACAATGGAATCTTCTAGAACAAGATGTCACAATTCCTTTACATCAAAAGCGCCACCAGCAGTTGGAGCCTTTCTTCAGAAAGGGAAGTACTCTGGTATTCTTTTCCGATATTGAGGGCCTCATGAATGCCTTAGAAATCACTCATGACCCACAAGAATGGAGAATATTTCCAGACTCTTCGAAACTGAGTCTTAAGGCTGTGCTTTTGCACAGTGGAAACCGTCTTCCATCTGTTCTATTCCTGAACAACTATACAAGAGACAAGTGAAGAAATCTAAGAAGTGGTCTGTAACTTGATTTTTTACAGTATTAACCGTAGGCCTATTACTATTGGCATGCATTTCATGATGTAAACATCAATTTCTTGCAGATTACAAAAAAAGCTAGAGCCAAAATTAGAATTTTACTGTCATATTCGTGTTGAGCACATAAATATTGATAGGAAATGACCAATATTATTTCAGTAACATGACTTTTGTAAATTTTGTTGACCAGTGTTATTTAATTAATGGGAAACAAGCCAAACTATTAAAACATAAGTTCTTCCCTTAAAACACAATAAATACAGCATACATAACACAACCTCATTAAGTTAAAATTACATCTTATGTGAGAGTATGAAATAAACTTTTAAAGTTCAAAATGATGACAACAAACTAAGTTTTCCACTCAAGATATTAGAAAAAGTAAGAAATAAATTCAAAATTGAAGAATATTATAAAGGGAAAGTAATTATTGGTCTGAAAACAGAAAAAAAGTAAATTTAGCTAAACAAAAAAGCGTAAACAAGTAGACAAATGCCTGGCAAATGTAATAGAGCAAAATGTAATACAATTACTACATGGGTCATGGACATTATTTTGAAAACATTAAACTGTTTATATTTTAATATTTTCTAAATCATGTTTCCCAGAAGCCACCCTGCCATTATGGCCCTGGGGAAGGGAGCCAAATGTCTGCCACTGGAGGAAGAGGCACTAACAACAGAGAACCACTTTCCAGGCAAGAGGGGAAACGAAAGAAGCCTTTGCGGTTCTAGGAGCAAAAGAGAGGAGAGAAAGGGATAAATAAGTCAGATGCCAGAGTTCTTGTGCTTACTCCTGTCCACATTTGGGTTCAAATGTTAAAATGGGGGATGGAGGTAGAGAAAAGTTGCCCCTTCATATCTAAACCTAAAGCAAAGAGGGTTTGTGTTTCTCACCCATTTGGTACTTCAGAAGGATGTGTCTCAGTGGGAGCTCCCATATCATTTTAGTGGACAGGAGTTGGCCTAGAATGTTCATCAGAGGGAGAACTAGAGAAAGTAACTCTCTGCACCCCTGCCCGTTTCTCTTGTGTAATGCAAGAAATCCAGAAATTCTCTTAAGTTCCCAGTAATGTGTGGGTTGGCAGCTGAATTGAGAACCACTGAGTTAAGCATAAAACAAAACAGTGACCCCTAGAGACTGGTGGAGACGTGGTCTAGGGCTCCCCAAAGTATAGCCTTTGAACTTGTTTTCCCCGGGATCTTCCTAGAATTGCAAACTCTCAGCCCCACTCCAGACCTGTAATCAGAATCTCTGGGTGTGGCGCCCAGGAACTGTTATGACAAGCTCTCCAGGTGATTCTTCCCCATGCAGAAGTTTAAAGAGCACCCATGCAAATTGACTGACCAGGAGCTGATGGAGAAAGTATCCAGGCTCAGACCGTTTTCAGGAGTCCAGGGCTCTGGGCTCCCAGAGACTAGGCCTGCTAGATCACATGGCCAGGTGTAGCAGAGCGCACAGGTCTCCAGCACAAACTGTGCTCCTGCCAACCCACATGACAATTTCAAAAGTCAGACTGATGGGCCTCCCTGGTGGCTCAGGGGGTAAAGTCTCAGTGCTATTAAGCTTTCAGCAGCCACTGTAGCATGAGTTTGATACCTGGCCAGGAAGCTGACCCACATGGCACAGCAGACTTCTGTCTCTCCTGCTGCTCCCCTCAGCAGTGTATTTCAGAAGATCCACCTGTTCTGCTCCCCACTCTGTCTCTGGTGAATCCTCTTGCCCCCTGTACCTCAGGCCTAATCCCAGTTCTTGTATGCACAAATAAATAAAACTAGATCTTTAAAAAAGAAGTCAAAAACTGAGTATTGGTGAACGACCTAAAGTGATAAACTCCTAAATGGCAGGTTTATATTTTCTTGTTGTCTTACACAACAGAGGCTATCTCGTAAGAATTATAGATATTTAAAAGCTATACTCCTTTGTACCTGACATGACTGTACAAACATTTTACCCCACCACACACACAATTGAAATAATAGATGTTGTTTGTAACCGACAACGGGTGCTAATAAAGAATAATAGAAACAGGCAAAAGAAAATTAGGCAGTCATTAAAAATTATGCTGCTGACTTTTTTTTCCTGAGAAGTGCCCACTATTTCTCCTTAACAGACTAAAGAAAGCAGTATCATAAAACAATATCACAAGATTCATTTTGTAAATAAGTGAGTGTGTGTGTGTGTGTGTGTGTGTGTGTGTGTGTGTAAATATATTTGTGTATAGGAAAAAGACTTGAAAATGCATTATGGTTCTCTTTGGTTGGTGGTAATATTTCTTTTTTTAAAGTTTTATTTATTTATGCATGGAAGAGCTGGGGTGCAGGTCACAGATACAGGGGCAGGAAGGGTGTCAGAGGATTCACCAGAGACAGAGTGGGAAGCATAACAGGCAGACTGACTGAAAAACACTGCTGAGGGGAGCAGCGCACGAGGCAGGAAAGGTCTACTGCACCATGTGGCAATCTCCCAGGCCAGGGATCGAAATCATGCTGCAGTGGCTGTGGATAGCTTCATAGGCTGAGACTTAACCCCTTGGGCCACCAGGGAGGTCCGGGGGCGGTTATAATTCAGTGAACTTTATTTTTTTCATCTGCATTACCTATTTTTCTCTATAATGAATAGAAATTAGTTTAAATTCAGTTTCGCACAAAATGTTCATGGATTCTTCTCAATATGAGCTTTCAGTAAAAGAAGCCCTAGCTGATAAATGAGATGGCTCATTAAAATGACGATGAGACAGAAACTGAAAAGCTGTGTGTCCCCAAAGTCATACAGCTGAAAAGAAGCAGAGTAGAGATTCTAGACCAGAAGATGGACTTACCAGCATGGTGCTGTGTTTTTGAGTTTACCACTAAGTTGGTACATCCTCAAAGACCTCAAAGACCAAATATTCCTCAGATCAGGTATCCAAAGGATTTATATAGCAAGAAGAAAATACACATAAGACAATAAGTGAGAAAAGCAAGTTACAGAGCTTGCTGTGAGTCGTGAAAAGTGAACATTCACTTACCTATCCCACCTTACCTATTCAAGACCAGCTTCCTCTCATTTACGGAAGTAGAGAGAAGATTCCAACATATGTCTGTCAGGAGGGGACCTTGCGGTGGGTCCTTAGCATCAGCAGCTCTCCTGTCTCCATGATGTTCTGGACAACTGATCTCTGCCAGGTCACCTGGACCCTGACTTGGTCATTTCCAAGACAGCATAGAGATGGTGGGGTCGGCAAGAAATTCCTCTCCTTTATCATCAATTCCTGACCCCCAGCATTCCAAAGTACCCTTCTTCCTACAGACCAGTCATACAAGCAGGCACATTCCATTTTCCAAATAATTCATAGATGTAAAATTTGTTATAAAAGTTATATACTACACTGCTAAAAGCACCAAGAGGATGCTGAATCTGATGATGAATCTTAGACCACCTCTGACCACAGCTCAGCTCTAACTAGACAACCTCTTTTAACCATAACTCATTAATTTGAGACATTCTCTCTTTACTTCCCACAGATCATGATTTAACTCTCTTACATCATCTTCCCTTCTTTTCATTCTCCCAGTATCTTTCTATTTCTATTTTTGGTTAAATCAATAATCAGAGGCCACCTCATTATGTTTACGTTGACAATGTTCTTTGTAGAGCTAGGAAGTGAGTCTTGACTACATTCCCTGTCTTGTATAGCTCTGTCTTTTTCTTTCCTGGAGTCCTAATGTTCTTTCTTTTCTTCCATGAAAATTATAACAAGAAAAACAGGGTATCTGTGTTATCAGGTATGAAGTTATTCTCCCTTTTTCCCCCAGGAGACTGAGACCCACCCAGTGGTCTACTCTGACCTGGGCCTGAGGCCCTGATAGCATTCAGAAACATTGATTAGAACAGGAAAGGAATATGATTTGCCACGTAAAAGGTGGTAACTAGCACATCTCCCCAAACTCCAAAAGGACAACACAGAGGAGATGAGCTTCTCATGGAGGATCCTGCCCTACTGTGGTGACGCCTCTTTCTTTAAATCTCTGCTTACCTTTTGAACAACACAGCCCCCATCCGAGGAACAGGATCTCACTCCCCACACCCATCCCTCTACATGGTCCTAGTACCTTTCCCCAAGTCTGAGTCTTTCATTCCAAGGAAGATGGGGAACTCCCACCCCATAACCCAGTTCCCTGTGCATCCTGGACTGGGAGGACTTTAGAGTTCAGATGTGTGAGGTCAAGGTGGAGCTGCCATTGGGTCAGCTTTCCTTTGTGACATCCCCGCCAGTGTGACCTCAGGCTCTTCTGCTTTCTCAAATTATACGCTGTTAAATGCAGCATCAACACCCACATGTCCCAAGGACAAACAGCAGTGCTAATTGTCAAGGACAGTGCCCAAACCCACAATGAGGAAGTTCTTCCCTGGGCAGGCTCCTAATTAGGAGCACGCCTCCCTTTTTCCGGGGAGTCAGTACGCTGCATTGTTATGCTGGGTCGTGTTTGGTTTATTTCCTGCCTCTTCTTGGGGCTGGCCTGAAAAATAAAGGCGCTACATTAAGCTTCACAGGAGGCTCCCTTGGTTACCCTGAGAGGGCCTGTGAAATGGCCCATCTAACAAAGCCTTCATTTCATTCTCAGCCAAGAACCTTTGTTCCCCCAAGTCCTTCCAAGGGAAGGGGAGATAGTGGCCAATTCTTCCCATTACAAGGATGTGTGGTATGTTTCCAATTTTATATATGTTGGGGGAAAAGGAAATTGAAAGGAATACACCAATGTGTTGGCAGTTTCTCTGAGGATGGCTGTAGAAGTGATAATTTTTCTTTTTTGTGCTTTTCTGCATTTTCCTATCCTAAAAATCTGTATCTACCATGAGATGCTATTTAACAAATGTTTCTAATAATTTAAAAATGTATACAATGAAGCAGGGAAGAGAGCCCATGTTGAGTTTGACCTGGAAGCAGGACCAAGTGACGCCTGACCGACGGGAGCCGAGGTCTTTTTGCAGAGCAGGCCCTCGGGACAGGGGACAGCAGGGGCACTGCCCAATCCCCGGCGCCTTGAGCAGTGCCTGCTGCTTAACAGGCACTCAAAGTACGTTTTCAAAATACACTGGTGAGAACATGGGTGGGGAGGAATTCCCATATAAGGAAGCTGGTTGTCAGGGAGGAGGCCAGACCTGGTGTCTCAGCTTTGTCTCCCAGCCCAGTCTCTGGTGTCCAAGTCCCAGGAGAACAGGATGTGTAAGAAAATGGAGGGAGCTGGCCTTCTAAATCCAAACACCCAGCTTGACAACCATACCAAGAAGACATATCATAGAGGGGAGGGCAAGTTGATTCACGACACTGCTTCTTTGAAGACCACCCACTTTCTTTGGCAAGGCTTCCCAGTGGAATTTAGGTTAAGCCGGACCCAGGAGAGCTGAGGTGGTCAGTGAAGCAGGAGGGGCATCCAGCAAGGGCATCCAGCAGTGTAAACTTAATTCTGAGCAGTTTAGTCTCCCTGCCTGGATTACTGTTAATAAGATTCAGTGGCAGGCTCGCTCATGTTTCCTACTCAGGGGGAGGATGAGGTAGTCTCTTTCTGTGTTTCTCCCCACCTTGCCAAGTCTAAAAGCTCATTCTTCAGAGTCAGGAGATAAAAGCACAAAGGATAATGGGCAATGGGATTTTCCACTTCAGACATCCTTGGTATTGGGTCTGTGGCCCAATCCTTCCCTGTTTTTATCTCCGATAACAACACAATGCTTATAGAGGTATTCTTAGGATTTTTGCCAAACCTCAGCTTCTCCAGAACTGAGATTCTACATTCAGGTTCAGGTGACTATTTTTTTCTCTCTTTGGTGATGACACTGGAGGAAGTGCCCCAAGCCATTATTGCTGAGCAATTGGAGTCTGAGAGAACAGATGTCTACAGTCCAGTAAGGAGGCCATTTAAAGTAAATGAACAAAAGTATATTACTTCATTTTTATCTCTAGATTATAAAGAGAGGCTTTGCAGAGAGGAGGGTTCCTATATATATTCCGTGTATCACACACATATAGAATACATATATGTATTCTCTCTCTCTTTCTCTCTCTCTCTCTCCATATCTCTATCTCTGTCTATCTATCTATCTATCTATCTATCTATCTATCTATCTATCTATCTATCTATCTATCTATCTATCTATATCTCCTTTTTCATCTGGAGACCTCTAAATGATTTTGGCAAAAGACTCCCTCTTTGACCAAACTTTAGTTAGGCTCACTTGACTCTATGCCTCATTTGTGAGCCCAATACTAGTGAAGAATACTGATAAACTCATTTATGATGAATTCTCTCCCTTCCCAACCTTGATAGCCCATCAAGCTCCTCTCCTTTTTCCCCTAATATCTAATCAAGTTCCTCTTAATAAATTTCTGTCCTCTACCTGCTGGCTATAAATCCCCACTAGTCTCTGTATTGCAGTTGAGGTTAATCTTAACAGTCTCTCTGCTGTTACAATGATCTTAAAAAACTCTGTCTTGCCTTTTTTTTTTTGAAACCAATAATGACTTTCATTGCATCTTAAAGATATATCATACATATATCTGAGAAATCATTTGGTATCTTGCTGTACCTGTAGCTGGACAACTTAAATCTTATTCATCAGCCTGCTGAATTGTTCCTTCTTCAGAAACATAGATATTATGTCCAAATTTCCTGTATCCTTGTTTATAACTGTTGTGGTTTGCTGAATCAAAGCAGCTGAATTTGATACAAGTCCATTGTCATTTCCTTCAAGAATTAACTCATCTGCCTGGTCTTGAGCTAGGGAACAAGCAACACCTGGCCTTATCTGAACCCTGCGAATGTATATTTTGCCCAAGAAATTTCAGATTTTAACGAAACCCATTCTCCTGAATAACAACATTGATAGGGAACTGAGCATACTTGTAATAGAAGCCCAGAATAACACCCTTGATCATGTTCTGTTCAGGGCTTCAGATAGTGTGAACAGTAACCAGTTCCTTTCTATTTCCCCACCATTTGTTAACCTGAAACCTCTTTTTCTTTCCAAGGAGATTGAATTCCCTTCACAGTAACAGTGCGACCCTTCAGGGAGATGTCAACATTTCTGGAATGTCGACAATCTGATTGCAGAGAATGCTCTTCATACTTGCAGTAGATGCAGCAAAGAGCTATTTTGCCATTTTGTTCAAGCACCCTTGAGTAATTTCTGTTTAATAATACAGACCCTAAATCCAAAGTTAGTTATGGTAAGGATAATATCCAGAGTCAAGTTCAGTTTCTCATGTAGCTACAGGTTCCTGTGATCCTATAGCAACCAGAAATCCTAAAATCAAGAACAGCAAAAAGGGCTTGCCTGCAAGGGATGGGGAAAGTATGTTCTACTGTATCAATGAGAGATGTGATATGGAATGGAAAGTGATAGTTCTCATGGACGGGGACGTTTTTGCATCCTTTTGTTCTGAGGGTAAATCAGACAAGTGGCTGCAAGCTGGTGTGAGGTCAGGTCCAGGAACTGAAGAACAGGACTGTTAATTACAACACGCTTCTTTTTGTATAGGGTATCCTTTGTGAGTTTACCTGCAAGATCCGCAGGGACCTCTGTAATATTGAATCATGAGGAAGTACTGAAGCCATATTAGGCTATCATAGGCTGGTAGAACCTCTCTAGAAAGCAGCTGGTGACCCACAAGGGAGCGACAAGTGCTCATATGGGCAAGGGAGTGGTAGTAACAGCTGGCACATTAAACAGATAGTGCCATCATTCTTCTCACAGTTGGCATTGATAGGCCTGAGCTCAGCTGTCATCTTAGTTCAGGGGAATAAATCCCCCCCTCAAATTCTGGGCAAGAGACTATAAGATCCAAATGGGGATCCAGCCCCATAAGTGTCCAGCAGAGAAAACCAGTCAGAAACTAGGTCAGACAGATAAAGACAAGAAAAGAGGTGGGCTGGGACTCAGTAGGCACACAACAAGAGGCTCAACTATAGCAAAGCTGGTGGGTTGAGGCCGTAATGTTGTCCTGTCCTGGTTGGAAATGATTCAGGACACAGGTGGGGCTGCCTTTGCAGAGAAATGCCACTGACAACAGGGAGGCCCTGGGGCAGTAAGGCCAAGTTCAGCCTGTCTTTCCAGCTCCACTTAAAGGACTGGGAAGACATGCTAAGGAATGTCTCCCTTTTATTGTTGAAAATCTACAACTTTTCCTTTAATGACCTGCATTACTGCACAGTAACGATAATTAAAAATAGCTAAAATTTATTGAATCCTTTCTGTAGACCAAGCCTATCACATACATAATTGCATATAACCAAACCTATTAACCCTGTTCTATAGATGGGAAAACTGAGGCATATGGCGTTAATTGGATGCTCCCAAATTAAACAACTAGTGGAAACTTAATGTTTATGCAGACAATCTGAGCCGACTGATGACCATTCTATTATCTTACCATACAAGGTTCCTCCCAATGTGTGTTTATTGCTGAACTGACCACATCTCAGACATGACTTCAAGATGGGCTCCTAGTTTTAGTGTAGGAAGCCCTAGATAGACACCGAGGACCTAAAAACACACCAGGAAGTCTCTAGGTTGCTGTCAAACAGCCGCAACAGGTGCTCTTTGTCTTCAGCTACTGTCCTCTGACGTTGCCCACCTGTCTGCAAGGATGACTTCACTTTTTCCCACTAAGTAGAAATATAACTATTTGCAGACTCTTTCCTGCCAATAGGAGTTCCCCTAAAAGCTGGAGAAAGGGGTATAAAGGAAGAAATACCCTCTGGCTTCAAGCAGAGCACCCACAATAATAAATAATCAATGCTGTTCATTACCTAATCCAAATAAATTTTAGTTATTCGTAGGTAGACTGAGGGTCTGCAGTGTTGCTCACTCGTGGGAAATAGCAACATGCAAAGTGTAAGGATCTGGGGCTTTGGATTCAGAGAGACCTAGAATTTTTTTCCTCTCCTACTAATTGGCTAGGTGACATTTAGCAAGCTACTTGCATCCTCTGGGTTATATGGATCAAATGAAATAAGGTTTACAAATCACCTTGCCCAGTGATGAACAGAGAATATAAGTTCTATCAATATTCATTTTCTTCCTACTTGTTAAAATAGGATGTGGGTATAAAGCACACTCACATCAGTCTAGCAGCATTGGCTGATTCAAATTTCACTTCACTCTAAGAGACTTTTTGTTATTAGGGATTCCCAGTTGTCCTAAATAGTGTTCCCCATGACTCCTGGAAGGGAATCCAGTGCATATGCTGCTACTGAGCACAAGTGGGACCAGTGGGGTCATTCAGCACTGAAGCCTGGGACAGCACCTACTCACTGGGGTCTCCTATTCCAAGTCCTGGGGAAACAACTTTCTAGCCTTGGTGCTGAAGAATACTTTTCTAGATCCCCTGACTACTCTCCCTTATCTCTTTCTTGGCTTGCAGTTTAGCTCACAGGTCTTATGATCAGCCTGGGTCTGGCCTCTGGTTAGTCCCCACAGTTAAGCTCCTCAGCTCTTCACTGGAGTCTTTCACTCAGCTGAGGAAAATGCTGAAGCAGGTTGGAAATTAGGAGACTAGCTAGTTCCCACAATTTCAGGTTCACGTTCATCTTAGTGACCAAGTTGTCGCTCATGAACAGAACCAGAACAGTGCTGATAGCTGTCATTTCTTGGGTCCCTACTACATTGTAGACACTGCTCAAGTGCTTTTCTCCCTGCATTATTAAATTAAGTTATAATGTATAATAAGCTTGGGCTCCAGCCTGATACCTAGGACACACTCAGTGACTGCTGCTTTCCCTGTTGTTATTTTAATTTAACCTTTTCAAATCCTGATGAGGAGATATCATCATACTCATTTTACAGATGAAGAATCTCACACTTATTACCAGTCAATAGTATATACTGAAGCCATGCAGACAGAAAATAACAGAGGAAAGTTAGACTCCAGATTGTTGGTCTTAAAGCTATTATCAAATCATGATCCTTCTTATGGTGTTCTTTGTGACGTAGGTGGAGGTCAGTGGTAGTACTTGACCTCATCTATTTCTTTTGCACTTAATCCAGTGGTGCACTGGAGTTAGCTTTAGAGGGGCTGGAGAGAACCAATTATATGCAACTCTTCCCAGCTGCACTGGTAGCCTGAGGGCAGTTGTGGGGAGTATTTATAGCACAGGACTAGGTAAATACTACAAACAAAGGTTTTCAAAATTCTTTCTCCAGAAAAGCTTACCAGCAAAACCACTGGCTCAGCCTGTTAGAGCAAGAAACGGGAAATGTCAAGAGCTACCATTTATACCTATTAATTTTTTTAAGTCTGTGGTTTCCTTTTTTTTTAAAAAAAGATTTATTTTATTTTTGCATACAAGCTGGGGTGCAGGCCAGAGGTGTGAAGCAGTGAGAAGGTTCACCAGAGACAGAGTGGGGAGCGAAACAGGCAGATCGACCGAAATACACTGCTGAGGGGAGCAGCAGATGAGACAGAAGAGGCCTGCTGCGCCATGTGGAATTCTCCGTGGCCGGCCATCGAATTGGCGCCGCAGCCACCAGCAGCTCCACAGCCCTGCGCTAACCCCTTGTGCCACCAGGGAGGCCCCAGTCCGTGGTTTTCTGACTGTCAGTTTACCACACAAGGATGTAGACAGTGACACGGTTGGTGTATCAATTATCCAGTGCTGTATAACAAATTATCCTAACATTTAGGGCTTCAAATAATAGTAACTACTGTAATATTTCTCATTATTTCTTTGGAATTTGGGCCTTAGATTGGTGGTTGCAGCTTGGGGTCTCTTAATACATTGCAGGCAAGTTGCTAGCTGGACTCCCAGCCGTCTGAAGCCTGAGCTGAGGAGCTTAGCACACTCACGGGGCCAACACATCCATGAAGGCTGTTGGCAGGAGGCAGCGGTGTGCGGTCACATGGACTGTGTCAGGGGATTACTTGACTGTTTTCACAAAGTGGGAATTAGTTTCCTCCAGAAGAATAATCTAAAGGCTGCAATGTCTCTTCTGATTTAGCTTTGAAAGTCAAATGCAAGTTCTGCCATTTGCACACTAACCTATTGATCACACATAAGCCCTTCTCAACATCAGAGAGGACCACCCATGGGCAGGAATGAGTACCAGAAGGTGAAAATCATCTGGAAATCTTGAAGGCTGCCTAACACCGTTTGTTAGAGAAATTGTACTTTGTGTATCTGTCAGGGCTGATAGCAAATCATTCTCTCCTAAACCCCAGGCCACCTGCCTGATATCTGTGGCAAATAGTTTTTCTCTGTGCAATAAAGAAGGGGCATGGGCTACTGGGTAGGCAAACAAATGATAGTGTCTGCCACAATATTATACACTCTCCAGACAAGAAATCCTCCTTGTGCCACCATACAATCAGCTCCTACATGTTTTCTCCCAGCTTATTAACCAGAATAAATTGCTTTTGTGTCTTTTTTTGCTGGGTTTGCACAAGCCAATGTTGTGTCTCTCTGATTGAACAGACAATCTTTTCACGGGCTGAGGCTGGATCTCTGGGAAGAGAGTAAGAGGGAAAAATGACACTGATGTGGAAAATAGAAGAGACATATCTGAGAAGACAAGGAGAGATTATGCTTCTACTATAATACAATTGACCTGGTCACAGGTACCTAATTTGGAAACTCTGCTTGCTGGGTTAATAGCCAGGTTGAAGGAGATCGTTAGTTGACTGCACCCAAGGCAGGTAGTCTTTGCAAAGATGTCTTTGCAAGTAGTGAAACATTTTTAGAACAGTGTACAATGAGGAGAGGGGAGGTGAAGACAGTTTTTATAGCAAAATATTTGTGATTGTTAGCATTTGATTCCTTGATTATAGAAACGGCACAAATGAGTTCTGAGATAGGAAGGTACCATCTCCTTGACACCACAGACTGCTTTGCACACAAAACTTTAAAATGAAGATATCAAACAATAAATAGTTAATGTCTTTACCTTCTGAAAATATCTGGACAAAACAGGCACCACAAATCAACCTCCTTATTCTCTCCAACCCCCAAATTGAGGACTTAAATCCCAAGATTCTCAAACCGAAAACACGCTTTCCTTGTAACTGAAATAGCTCAATTTGGGACAAAATTCAGTGCATGTAGCTCTCTTTTATTAATTCTGCGATATCCCATCCACCTATAGTGAATGCATTGTGTAGAAAGTCACACTAAGAACAAGGCATGCCAAGCTCATTTGAGCTATTTGTGATGGGGTCGCTAGACAAGCCAGATTAAAGAACCACCTTTAGACAGTGGTATCTAGACTTCAGCAAGGTATATGATGATTCCCTTTCTATTACCATAAAAATAGAAATACGCATTGGGTGGGATGGCAGTACTGTAGAGTCATCATTGATTATTTTGCAAAGGTCCCAAATGGGGGGCCTCCTGGTGGCTTATGGGTTAAAGTCTCAGCACTGTCATTGCTACTGCCTAAGTTTGATCACCAACCAGGGAGCTAACTCACATGGCGCAGCAGACCTGCCCTGTCTCACCGCCTGCTCCCCTTAGCAGTGTATTTCAGTAAATTTGCCTGTTCTGCTCCCACTTGGTCTCTGGTGAATCCTCTCACCACCACCACCACCCTGGCTTCTGGATACATTCCAGATCTTCTATGCAATAATTAAAAAGAAAGAAAAAAACCCCAAATGACTCTTTATTGACTTGAAGTAAGGTTCCCTTTTTTCCTCCTAGACATTGTTAAATATGTTCTTGTCCAAACCCCTCTTAACAGATCTTTTGCAAAACAAAGGTTTTTAATATTGATGAAGTCTGACTTATCAGGTTTTCTTTTATAAATTGTCCTTTTGGTGTTAAGTTTAAGAACACATTGCCTGGAGCTCTTGCTCAGGTCAATAATGGCACCAAGTCCAATGGACACTCTCATTCTTACTCCAGTTAACCACTTTCCTTCTTGAAACACTCACTTCCCTATACTTCTGGACATACTCATTTCCCCATTTCAGGTGTTTCTCTTATTATTCTGCATACTGATTCTCCTTTGAAGGTAAATACTCTTGTCTCATTCATAGACTCATTCTCCCCATCAGGCCATTAAGTACATTACAGTGCCCCAAGAACCTCAGTTCAGGCTCTTTTCTCTTCATCTATAATCACCTTCTGAGAAATCTCACCTAAGACTACAGCTTTAGTTATCATCTCTATACAAAATTGGCCTGTCCACCACCCTCCCAGACTTCTCTGAGTTCAAAATTCTTAAATTCAATGGTCTCTACATCACCAACAGGCTATCACAAGGCATGTCAACCAAGATGATCCCAGGCTGAGCTCACCATCCTTCCCTCAAAACACAGTCACCTTCCAATGTTAGTTTTGTTGTTGTTGTTGTTTGTTTTTTTGCCACCTCTCTTGCCATCATCAATGTCTTTCATCTGGATCCGCTAAATAGCCTCTAACTCGTCTCTTGCATCCATTCTGTGCCAGAATGACAAAACACAAATTGAACTAAATCTCCTGGTCTTCTGTTTAATTCTTTCTACGTCTTCCAATTGCACTCAGTTAAAGTCCAAAATCTTTAACCTGAATGTTAAACTTTAGGTCTCATGTGATCTGGCCAATTCCTCCCAATCAGCCTCAGCTTTCAGAATTCCTTGTGGTCTCACTTGCTGTTTCACCCCCAGTGAGCTTCAATCAGTGCCTCCTCTCTCATTTCAAAACACTCCAATTCAAAGGGGATGACTTTCTTAAAGATCAGCAATGCTAAGACTCAGAGACCCAGAGGGGAGGCCACTTCTTGTTCTAAAGATGTACACTCCCTGATCCAGGACTAGCATTAAGGCCCCACTTCTCCCAGCACTCCCCATTTTAAAATATATTTTTCATCCATTTTGCCCCTTGGATGTTTCCATCACTGTCTATCTGCTGCTTCTGTCATCTGTCTTCCATTAAGATCAATACAGAATCTAATGAGTCCTAGCATTGGGTCACAATTTATTTATCATCATTGCTTCTATGCACATGCCCATGATGTAAGCACAGTGCTTGGCAAAACCATGTGACAAGTCACAGGATAATGCTCCTTACACCTTGATTTTCAACTCCTGGTACCCTCTTCCCCTTACATACCCATTTCCCTACCCTGCTCCACCCTTGAACATGGGGAACATGTGGAAATTCTCATGTATGATGTCTATTACATAGTGATTTTAAAAATAAACATGAAAAAATGTATTGGGATGTAGAAAAATCTCTCACTGAAGAATGGATGGACAAGTAGGGCATGGATGACTTTGTGACTGTGGTGTAAAATCTGTATAGAGGAAAGAAATGTGTGCCTTATATAGTTGTGTGTTTATAATGCACTAGGAAGGAGTATCAAAGAGTAAAGTGGGACCTTGCTGTGAGACAACTATATTTCAGAGCCTTTGAGAGCTAGGAAGAAGAGAACTTATGTCACCTCCTCAGGGAAGAATTCCTGGATTCCTCCTCCCACCCCCATTACTTTTAACTTTCACCTCCTCTGAGTTCTCACAGCATTTTAAATTTACACACCATACATACACCCACTTAAAGTATATAATTATGTTCACAAAGTTGTGCAATCAATACTACTGATTGCAGAATATTTTTAATATCACAAAAAGAGCCTGATACCATTTAGCAGTTACTTTCTATTCCACTCTTTTTCCAGCTTCTGGCAACCACCAATCTTTCTGTCTCTAAGTATTTGCCTGCTCTGGATATTTCATATAAATGATTACTTCATACAAAAGGTGGTCTTTTGTGACTGGTTTCTTTCACTTAGCATAATGTTTTCACAATTCATCCCCACTGTAGCACATATCAGCATTTATTCCTTCTTATAGCCTAATGTGTCATTGTATGAATAAACTATGTGTTGTTTATCCATTCATCAGTTGATTGGCATTTGAATTATTTCCACATTTTATCTATTACGAGTGATGCTATTGTGAACATTAGTATACAACATTTTGTGTAAAAATATGTTTTCAATTCTCTTGTGTTATGTGTAGAAGTGAAATTGCCAGATTGCATAGTAACTATATATTTAACCCTTTGAGGAATTTCCAAATGGTCTTCTAAAGTGTTATACCATTTAACATACCAATCAGGAATATTTGAGAATTCCAGCATCACTACATCCTTGTCAACACTTGATGTTATTGATCTTTATTATCGTAGTCACTTAGTAGGTATGAAATGGTATTTCATTCTCATTTTGATGTGCATTTCTCCAGTAATTAATGATGCTGAACTAATTTGCCACCTGTATGTCTTTGATGAAAAGTCCATACAACTTATTTTCTCACTTAAAAAAGTGAGTTATTTTGTTCTTTTCTTGTTAAATTATATATTCTGGATACTAGTTTCTAGTAAGATTACAATTCTCAAATGTTTCTTCTAGTCTGTGTTATTTTCTCACTTTCTCGAGTGTCCTTTGAAGCACTAAAGTTCTTAACTTTGAAAAAATTCAGGTTTTCCACTTTTTGTTGTTGCTTGTGTTCTTGGTATTCTTTTTTTTTTTAAAAGATTTATTTATTTATGCATACAAGAGCTGGGGTGTAGGCCAGCGGTGTGTGTGTGCTGGGTAGAGGGGGGTGAGAGGATTCACCAGAGACAGAGTGGGGAGCAGAACAGGCAGACTGACTGAAATATACTGCTGAGGGGAGCAGCGGGCAAGACAGGAGAGGTCTGCTGCGCAATGTGGGTTAGCTTCCTGACCTGGATTGAATTCATGCTGCAGTGGCTATTCATAGCTTCACAGTGTTGAGACTTAACCCCTTGTGCCATCAGGGAGGACCCTGCTCTTGGTATTCTAAGAAATCACTGCCTACTCGAAAGTGATGAAGAATTGTGCCCATATTTTCTCTTAGAGCTTTAGCTCTAGGTCTGTGGTACATTTTGAGATTTTTTTTTTCCAGATGGAGTGAGGCAGAGCTTCAGTTTCATTCATTTGCCTATGGATTTCCAGTTGTCCCTGCACAATTTGTTGGAGACTGGTCTTTCCCTGTTGAATTGTCTTGGCATCCACATTAACCATATAGAAAATCAGTTGATCGTATGTGTAAGGGTTTATTTTTGTACTCAATTCTATTTATTGATGTATGTGTCTACCCTAATGTCATTAGCAAATTGTTTTGATTATTGTAGCTTTGGAGTAAGTTTTGAAGTCAGGAAGTGTGTACTCTCCAACTTTGTTCTTTTACAGAGTCATTTTGGTTGCTCTGGGTCCTCTTCATTTCCATATGAGCCTTAAGGCCAGATCATTAATTTCTGCAAAAATGCCAGCTGGGATTGTAATGAATCTGAAGACTAATTTGGAGAACATTGCTAGCTTAACACTATGAAGTCTTCTATTCCATGATTATGAGATGTCTTTCCATTTATCTGTGTTTAATTTCTTTCAACAATGTTTTGGAGTTATCCGTGTGTATCTGCATTTCTTTTGATGAACTTATGTCTAAGTATTGAAAACTTTTTTATATGATTACAATGGAATTGTTTTCTTAATTTAATTTCTAAGTTATTCATTGCTAATGAAAAATTTCTACTTATAGTTTGATGTTGTCTCCTGCAAACATTCTGTATTTATTTATTACCTCTAATAATTTTTGTGGCTTTCTTAAGTTTTTTTTTTATGTATAAGATCATGTCATCTGCAAATAAAGATAGTTTCACTTTTTTTCTATTCTGGGTGCATTTTATTTCTTTTTCCTGCTGGTGAACTCCTAGAGGATAGGGATTAAGTCATATTCACTCCCTTTTCCTCTCCTTCCAAAACAAAACCAAGTGTTTGGTAAGTAACAGGCTGTTATTGAAGGAGAGGGTGATAGAATGTCAAAGAAAGTAATCATGAAGAAAAAGTTTATGTGTTGTCTTAGAATGTTATGACTCTCCTTAATCTCAGAAAATCTTATAAAAATTATTCTTGCTTTTGTAGCTAGATAATTCTGGGGTTTTCTATTCCAACCATATCGCTTATTCGTCGTGTCCTAAAGCAGTTTTCACAATCATTCAGAGCTTCAGTTTTCACATATATGCATATATAGATAATAATAGTTAAGATCATAATACTGTGATCCTAGCAGAGTTCAGAGAATCAGATGAGATGACATGTGGAAAGCTCATAACACAGTGTCAGCCCTATGATCATAATTATAAGTATTTATTTTTCTTGCCTGTCTTAACTCCAGGAAGCCCTTTAATCACTTCTTGTATAACTCGAGCAAGGGTTTGGCCAATGCACCTGCCAACAGCAACTGATGAACAATGGAGTCTTTAGCTGCTGCCTGAGCTCCCACAAAGCCTTTATTTGAAACTCAGGTAGGCAGAACCACCAAGGTGCCCCATCAATGGAGCTTGTGCTATGAACAGAAAAGCCCTGCAGCCTTGGAGCCAGCCAGTTGTGGAGACAGGGATAGTGAGGCAGCTTTCCTGGAGCAGCAAGGGCTTTAAAGCAGGGGAGGTAGGCAAACCCAGGACTCACTAGAAAGGGAACCAAACACATTCTCAAGGAAAATAAAGCAGAGGTATCCTCAGACCAAGGTGGATGTCAGACAAGGAGTCTAGGATTTTTCCCATCTTGCTGTTATTACCCTAAGTCACCTCCCACTTGGAAACACCTCTGAGCATGTGCTGTCATGAGTCATGGAATATTTTTCTTTGCATATATTTCTTCTAAGAAGAGATTTATCTGACCATAGACACTAGGTTCTACAGGGAAGCTAGATTTAGAATCAAGAGGATGGAGTTAAAATTCAGCCTCTGCTATGATTAATTAACATGTGTAAATATCGGAGGGTTTTTTCCTGCTAAAAACTGGGGTTCCAAAGCTCCTACCTACTTCTGTCTTCTGGATGTTCCAAGGCACTGAAATAAAATATGGAAAAACTTTTTTTTAATTCTAATTTTCAATTCACATGTTCACTAAGATCCTCCGTTTATTCCTTTAGTAATAGAATAATGATGCTCATGACTCCTTTTGAGCCCTAAACCTCTCAGCAGAATCCTATGCCAAACCACCTAGCCTCCATTCTAATTCCTGGACTACCAAGGAGAGACCAAGGCTGGAAGCTTGTCACTATGACCTATACCCACAGGATGTCATGTGATGTGGGTGACCCCACCCAGGATAACGCCCTTCAGCTCCACTCATATTTTCAGATGCTCGCTGGGCTCACCGCTACCACCCTAGTTCAAGGCAACCAGTCTAGCCTGGATTATTATAACATCCCTATTTCACCTCCTACCTCCACCATTAGCCCCTCCAGTGTAGCCCAATAGAACTGCCAGAGCAATTAGTTACAAATGGACACCAGATCTTTCTTGATTTACTTTCTTGATTAAAAGCTTTCAAAGTTTTTGTTTGCTCTTAAAATAAAACTCAATTGCTTTTCTTCATTCCCCCCACTGTAGCCCTGCTGGGCATGGCCCCTGCATCTCTGTGCTTCTCCTTGACTCTCTCTGCTCCAGCCTCATGAATTTATGTTCTTCAGTCAGGTGCTTTCTGACTTGCTGTTCCCTCTGCCTGGCATGCTTTTCCCCTGCTCCCCACCTGCAAGCTCCACTGCCTTATTCTCATCCATTAAATCTCAGCTAGTAGAAGTGTCTTTCCTGACCATCCTGCCTACTTCTCTGTTTATCTCCTCCAGAGTGCTTACCACAATCTGTAATGATCTGTTTTATACCTTTACTTGTTCATTGTCGCTAGAACTGTAAGCCCCTCAGGAGGACCTTATTTAAACTCTGCCTTCATTTATAATTAATTAGGTTCAATAAATATTTGTTAAATGAACACCCAAGAGCTGCTTAGAAACTTGAAATCTCTTAGAGGAATGTTCCCAGAGCTCTGCCCAGTGGCGAATGGAGGCATGGCAGGGCGGTTAGGGGGTCTGTAGAACCTGAATCACCGGGCAGGTGAGACACAAAGTGAACACCTCAGGCAGCTGCTGGGGAGCCAAAGAGAGGCAGCTGGGATCATAGACCACAGTGCACTGCTTTGGCCAAACACACAACACACCACAGCTTCAGCATCTGCTTCATCCCACTGTTTGTTAGAAATGCAGTCTCAGGCCCATGCAGATCAAATGAGTCAGAGTCTGCACTTAAAATTCCAGGTGATTTGTGCGCACCTTCCGGGGTGAGGAGAGCTACTCTCTGCTGCCTAGACATGCACTGTCTGCACTGATACCTGAAAATCTCTGGTTCAGCTGTCAAGAACCAGGTTTCCCCACGAATAGCTGGGCCTCAAGCAGAATGTCTAACCTCTTTGTGTCCTAGTTTCGCCATCATTTACAAGACTTGACTCTGTTATCCAGTGAATGATGCAATGGTGCTAAAACAAGGAGCTCCTGTGTCTATAATTTTTAGAATTAGGGGAGTCAGTAAAGAAAAGATGAGAGCAAGACATAGATAAGATGGGGGTGAGTAAGAAAGAAACGGACTTCCAGAGAAAAATATAGATGCACAGACATGTGTATTTATATACTCACAAAACAGCAAAAATGATCTCAGAGATGACTCAGAGTAAATTCAGCTAAATCACTCTTCATAAAATGAAAGTGTCTACTATACACTCCCACAAAATCAGTGGTTCTTAATCCTGCTTCACATCAGAATCACCTGCGAGCTTTAGACATTCCCACACCCAGCCAACCCTTCAGGCCATTTACATCTGAGACTCTGTGGAAGGGACCCAGGGCTCTGTGGTTTGCAAAGACCTGTGGTATAACTCAAGTTTTAAGGTGCACACAAGTCACCTGGGGAGGAGGGGTGTTAAAAAGTACATTTGCATCTGGAGCTGGGATGGGGCCAGAGACTCTGCATTTCTGACCATAGAAGGCTGATGCTTCTGGTCCAGGGATCACACTTTGAATCACCAGGCCCCAGGGGACTCAAATGTGCAGACAAGTTTGAGACCCATGCCTCTGATGTCATGGGGATTAAGAGTCATGCTGCAAGTAATTGTCACTCAATTATCATAACTCACCTACACACCCTTTCCTTGAGCGACTGATTAAAAAAAAAAAAAAAGGCATGGGACAGCAAGTAGGAGCTGATAAGGGCACCCATGGGGGAAATGTAGTATTTATCGAGCACTCACTACATGCCATGGCCTTTAAAATAAACCACTCTGGGCTTCCGTGGTGGCACAGGAGTTAAAGTCTCCATGCTATCAAGCTATCACCAGCCACTGTGGCATGAATTCGCTCCTCAGCCAGGCACCTGACCCACATGGCACAGCAGACCTCTCCTATCTCTCCCACTGCTCCCCTCAGCAGTGTACTTCAGTAGATCCTCCTGTTCTGCTCCCCACTCTGTCTCTGGTGAACCTTCCCATCCCCTGCACCTCTGGCCTACATCCCACTTCTTGTATGCATAAATAAATAAAAATAAATCTTTAAAAAATAAACCACTCCAATAAAAAATTTTGGTGGAAGGGTAACAAACTCAGAGATAAGAAATGTGGCCACTCGTTGAATAAGTGGCAAATCCTGATTCGCGCTCAGGTCTGTCTAACACCCAGACCCATGTGCACGCCAAGCTGCCATGCCGCCTCTCTCCCAGGAGGGTAAAGGACATGCATGTGTCTCTACAGCTGCAGAGGGAAGGGCAGCTGAGCTGAGGACGCCTTGTGGAGACAATGGAGGCTGTTAAGGGAGCAGCTGGCTGGTTGGGGAGAACAGGTGTGTGGTGTCAAAGCCAGGGAGCAAGGTCAGCAGGAAGCAGCAAGTTACCCCAACCAAGCAGAGAGGCAAAATTTAGGGATTAGGTCTTTGGTTTCCCCCTGGCTTTTGCAGGGCCCCTTACCTTAGAAATACCATCACCAAATGCCATTGACTGCACATCTGCTGAGACTTCTGTCACTTCTCCAGGCACAATACTTGGAATATACCTTCCTGTCCTGCACCCCAACATTTACACAATGACCCACAAGTAAAAAAGCATCAGGTACTGTCCACGCCCCATTCCTGATGAACACTCCAATTCAAAAGAATTCAGGGATGGCCCCAACATCTCACAATTAGAGGCAAAACCTAGGCCCAGATAGTATAGTCGAATCCTGTGCACAGAATTTTAGAGATTTGCATTTTATCTGACTTTCAATGACTGTTTTGTAGGAAGAAAAAAGGAGAACTCTGTGGGGCTCTCTGGAAGTCTCCTGGCCAGTGGGCATGCAGTTCTGTTCCCTTCAAGAAGGAGAGATGTAGAATCACATCACCATTTGAAGTGGAAAACAGGCATCCGTTTTTTGTTCCAAGAGCAGGAAAGAAAGCTTGTCTAAGCTCATGTGGCAATCAATAATTCACCCACATGGCCTTCCTTGTCAGGGAACTCCCAGGCTCTTAAGACATGGCCAAGAGCTGGAGGCCCCGGATGAATTTATAACTGAGACAGCACTACCACCTTGTGGTAGGAGTTGAGCACTGTGCCATCCTAACCCTGGGAAATACTTTGGCATATTACAATGGATACTTGCTTTTCTTCCACTTCTTTTCTCTTTATTTAGCTTGTGCGACTAACAGGACAAACAGTGGTGATATTTTCTGAGACAGGGAATACAATATGGGGGGCAGTTTGGTAGGAAGGAGAGTGAACTTGTATTTGAGCAAATTGACCTAGGAGTGCCTCTGATAGGGAAAAGAGCAGAAATCCTATTGATCTTGTAGCAAAGAGAAAGATATAAATAAATGAGATCCACCTTGTTACTGTTGAATTCGTTTCTCTATGTGGAAATATTGCAAAATCCCCTTACTTTTAAGAGAGGATATAGATATAAGCTAGGCTATAATTATATACATATTCTTTTTTTTTTTTTTTTTTTTTTTTTGCTAATCAGGCACCCTACCCCTTCTACTCCCCAGGAAAATGGTTTAATGGGGTTCTCCAGAGGAGGCCAGGGAATGTATATTCCTCTGCCTCAGAGACAATTTGCTTCCTTATTTGTAACTTTAAGTCCACTTTTCAGCAGGTAGATTCTGAAGGGAACTTCTGAGTGACCTTGATGGGCCACGGTCTATGCCTGATTCCCCTCCCCTGGACACAGCCCAGCCTCAGTGTCCGCTGCTGAATTCTTAGTCATGGCAGCACCTGCTTTAGTCACAAATGCCATAAAGAGACATGGATCCATGGGCTTCTGAGGCAACTGGGGAAGATCTTGGCACGGTATCATTCTATCTTTGCAGTGGCACACGGCAGCTGTTCATTAAACATCTGTTGAGCAGGCGAGGACTCCCATCCAGGCTGCCTTGGTTCCCGTGGGAGGTACAGATGTACATCCAGGGATGGGGACCCACAGTTAGTGTCACAAACTCCGATGCCTCAGGGAAAACATGAGCTGTAGGTGAAGGGAGAGAGCATGCCCTGGGCAAAGGGCAGAGGCACCGTGGAGGAAGGCTGGCAGGGCCTCATCTTCAGACATCTGGAGTTTTAAATAAATTGTCCTGATTTTTAAATATTGGCAACTAAGCAACATGCAGCTGGCTGTCTGGCTTGTGGGCTGGTGGCTAACTCTCAGCAAGCACTTCATGTGCTGGTAACGTTCCAGTCCTTCCTACATGGACAAGTCACCATTATGTCAGCACGTCACAGCTGGGAGACATGTGCCAGGCAGAGTAAGTCACTTGCATCAGGTCATGATTTAGTGAGTGGCGTTTGAATACTGGCCACGTGGGTCCCATGAGCAAACCCGGGCCTGGCACCATTTTTTGATGTAAGACTCAGTTCCAGCAGCTCGGTTTTAATGAGCAGTTTCATCATTTGGTATAAGGCCCACACACCTCTGTGGAGTCCACATTTACATGCTTGCATTGGTTGTCAGGAAGCTCAGTTGAGAGTGACTTTCCCAAGGTTTTCAGCTTCTGTGTGGAGGACCGTGAACCACACTCAGACCTGTCCAGATCTACAGGCCTTCTCCTTCCACGCTGCCTGGCTTCTCACAGAAGGAATCCCTGTGTCTGCCATGCTCAAAGGGTCATAGGGATGGTGGGTGAGCATCTGGGGCTTGGTTTCAGTGGCTGAGGGTTAGGAGTCCCAAGGGGGCTCAGTACACGGTGGCAGGGTTGGCCCTGGGTCTGAGCAGCCCCATGGAGAGGTTCATGAGGCTCTGCCCTGCTTGCTTTTCTGTGGTGAGAGGCACAGCCAGATTCCCTGAACCATCTCACTGTCCAGGCTGTAGTTGATGGCGTTGATCGTGAGCACCATTTTGGCAATGAGGGCGGGCACCTGTTGTGGCAGAAAAGTCCTGAAAAGGAGCTTCAAAGTATCAGCTCCTTTCCCAGTCCCAGCTGGTGACACCCCTTCCCCTTTCCCAGTCACCCATCGTGTATCCTCGACTTGGTTCTACAGCCTCTGAAGCTCCCCTGAGCAGCTGGCGGAGGATGAAGAGAAGCACATGCCTCCCCAGGCACCAGTCTCAGCCTGGCCCCAGAGTGTGCACCTTCTCTGTCTGGTTGATGGTCCAATGCCTGGCTTGAGGCCAAGCATTGGCATGAGGCAGGCCAGGGGGAAAGCAAATACACAGTGCCTCACGAGGGTTCCATGGGAAAGAGAAAGAGACTAGCATGGATGCCACATGAAGCCAGAGAGAGGGATGAATGAAACAGAGACACATCAAGACAGAGAGGTGTCGGTGCCATCTGCAGTTGGGGAAGGCAGAGGTCACGTCTGCGAAGGCTGCATAGAGATACAGGAGGGCGTAGAGGCCGGGCAGAAAGGTGTTCACCTGCAGAGAAATCATTGCAGGGGGCAGTGTCGGCTTGCTCCAGGTGGCTGGTAGCCCCTGTGACCAGAGACCAGGTTGGCCCTCAGCAGGGCTGGGTGACAGGTTCAGGCTGTGGGAAGGTACTGAGCCCGTGAAGGAACTTGGGACTAAATTAACTTCTTTGCTGTTTAAGCTATGTGACCCTAAACCTGTCATTAAAGCTAATTTGAGCTCAGTCACCTTGTCTGTGAAGTGGCCTGGTATTACCTGACTTGCCGGGAGGCAGGGACTGAAGGAGATAAGGAGCTTCCTTGCTGGTCTGTGCTCATTTTGAAGAAATCTGTGCTTTGCGAGTGAGGCCTTGTGCCTGAGAGTCCCCAGGCTGAGCTGCATTCACATCTCAGTCCCAGAACCAACTGCTACCTGCAGCTGCAGCCACCTGACTGGGCAACCTGCCCTGGTTTCCAAGAGGCCCTTGCCCACCTTTGGAGACCACCAGGAAGCGGCGAGTGCTACCACTTGGAGCCACAAGGGGCGCACTACTGATGCTCAATTTCAGGATGGAACTTGCCTGCTCCCCATGTACAGATGGTAAATTCTGACGGTGCAAAAAATCAGAGCTTTTTTCCTCATGGCTCACGTCTCTTTTTAACAAAGAAGATGACTCAAGTAGAAAGAGGACATATTTTCCTCATGGAGTTTTAAATTTTTGACTTTGAAATATGTTGACTAAGAGACAGTTATTCCTCTTGAGTTGTTCTTCCTTTAAAAAAAAAAAAAGTGCATAAGCTGTTTTAACGTGGAGAACTGACCGCTCAGTGAGGAGAGACCGTGTCACCTGAGGAAACGCATCAGCAGGCAGCTGAGGTCCTTGGGCATACTTGGTGGTGCCTGCTGATGCTATCAGACTTGATGGTTTAAAGTCAACCAAGAAAAGTGAGAAAAGGGCCTCCCTGGTGGTGCAAAGGGTTAAGTCTCAGCACTATGAAGCTATCAGCAATGGCCTGGGAGTTTCCCACCTGGCGCAGGAGACCTCCCCTGTCTCTCCCGCTGCTCTCCTT
Organism: Scalopus aquaticus; assembly: GCA_004024925.1. Lineage (NCBI taxonomy): Eukaryota > Metazoa > Chordata > Mammalia > Eulipotyphla > Talpidae > Scalopus > Scalopus aquaticus. The sequence goes on from PVIJ01005666.1 coordinate 96,243, forward strand.
AGCAGTGTAGATCTACCTGTTCTGCTCCCCACTCTGTCTCTGGTGAATCCTCGCGCACACACACCCCCACACTTCTGGCTTACACCCCAGCTCTTGTATGCATAAATAAATAAATATAAAAAAAAGAAAGAAAAGTGAGAAAATCCTTGTGGCAGTCTTGTTTCCTGGCTGATTGAAATTTCAATAAATGTGGCGACTTGGAGCACCAGCAGCCTGAGACAACCAGGAGGCTGTGGTGAGCCAGCCAGCCCGGAGCCGGAGCCCAGAGATGTCGTTCTGGCTCTGCCACAGCTTTGTCCTCCTGTGATCTCAGGAGATCCTGGGTCTCCAGCTAAAATCCCTTGATACAGTCCTTTTCCAGTTCGCAGGGGGAAATGTGTAATACTGTGGCAGATTATAGGTCTCAACAGAATGGTTTCTTAATGCCCAGTATTAACCACTTGGGCTATAGACATCCAGACCTGAGTTAGATCCAAATCTTCTAATTTCTAGTTCCTTGGCGTTTGCTGAGTTAGTTCACTAAACCCCTCGCAGCCTCAGTTTTCTGGTGTGACATCAGGATAATAAAACCTTCCTTCTTCAGAGAGTGCTTACAAAGATTAAGTGACATAATCCACAGAAAGTAATATTAGTATTTTCTAAAAAAACCTTTGGTGCTGGTGATGGCTCATCTACTAGAGATAGTTCATGTGATAAACTTAAAAGGAAATTGTGGTGTGGGAATATTAATACATAAATTCAGAAATGGCCAGGAGAGTATATTTTGAAGTAGATTGTTTTTCTTGGATAAATGTGCTTGCAGGTCTGATTTTATATTGTGGGTAACAGCCTGTGCCTGCAATTAAATTAAACATCTCAAAATCATTTAAAAGTAGCCCTTTTAAAAGCATGTAATTTGGTGCTGATCCTTAAATCCTTGGGAAGAATGAAATGTAACAGTGTGGATGGTGTCTAGCAAGGGGGGGGGGGTGCAGGAGGTGATTTCTACCCAAACACCCCATGCTCTAGGAAGGCTGATTTTCTCCTGATTGTTGGAGACACTGAATCCCCTGACTGTTGTCTGTTACATCATTCATGTTCCCCTGGGTTCCCCTGGGAGGGGCATAGAGGTCTTTCCTGCTCTAGAAGTTGGTCCTTACCTGGGGATGGCCAGTCTTCCCAAGTTTCTGCTCCAAGAGTTCATAGCATGAGAGTGTGATGAAGAGAGGCAGAAGGAAGTTGAAAAAAGCCATGGTGATGAGAAAGCTGATGAAGTTTCTGCAGGCAGAGGGGGTAGTGGGGTGAGCATAGTTTCTCTGCGATGATCATCTCCCCTCAAAGGCCATCGCCCCTGTGCTGGACAGTCAGTGGGAGGGCTGTTCCTGTCAGATAGGTGCTCAGGGTGTGGGGGCATCTCGGGCCCAGCTGAACTGCCCTCAGGCCAGAAAGCTGACAAGAGTGATAGTCCCTCTTTAGCTTGCTGTGGGGAAGTTCAAGTGCCCAGCCCTGCTCTCTGTTCCCCAAGAATGGAGAACGGGTTGCTTCAGATTGGGAGATGTGTTTATCATATGGATGAGAGGACAGTAGACCCAAAGGAAGGAGCATTCAAGGAGTGTTCTAAACACAGGGATTTGAGAAGTGTCTGCAGATGACAAAGAGACTGAACACTGCCACTGAAGAAATCACTGAAAGGGCTACAGAAGAGCCAGGGTCCCAGGTAGTGGTCATGTGGAGGCAGGAGGGCTGACCAAGGGCAGGTGGGAGGGAGATTCCCATTTCACAGAGGAGAGACTGTGTCACTTATAGCTGTCCATTAAGGAAATCCAATCAGAAGGACTGGACACCAGCTATGGAAACATCCACAGTGAATGCCCAGGAGAAATACTTGGAGTAGGACCAGGGCTTTCCAGTGGATTTCTCCTGGGAAGTCTATCATTGGGCAGAAGATGCTTTGTGAGTAAACATGTAAAGCAAACAAGTGCAATGTGGCTTCAGTGCATGAAAGAGGGGGTTGGAACCCATGTGACCTCTTTCCAAGGCAGTCCCTAAGGTGTCTCTTAGTCCTGGTCTCCCCAGCACCCCATGGATGAGGCAGTACTAGATCTGTGATTCATGTTGATGAGTGTCATCATGCATTTGATCCTGGTTGGTCCAGGGACTGGCTCACTGCACATGCTCAGGGAATTCAGAGAGGTGAACTCCATGCCCAGGATGTCCCTCGCAATGCAAATACCTTAACATTCTTTTAACTTATTGAATCAAGAACATGGCTCCCTCTCTAAGTTGATAAAGTTGGAGATGGGACAGCTGATGTGCTGAAGATGGGAAAAGCATCATGGGTTGAAGATTGCCTAAAAGATGGCAAAAAGCTCAGTGACTGCTATGACCAACACAGGCCAATAAATCACTGCTAATGCACCTTCTTTGGATCCAGATCTGTGCTTTCATCTGCACAATATTCCCATCACTTACCCAGTCTTAAGAATGGGTTTTCCTTTGTTTCACTGTCACCTTGTGGGTATCATCACTATGGGGCTGACTACCTGGGAAATGGTGACATTTCCCCATCTGAATTTTCAACTGTGACACTGTTGTCAGAAAGATTCAAAGTCAAGATTCTCCTGGGAGAGGCCTGGGAGTTGCTCCTCCAACCTTACCTGTCCCCCTTGGCATAGTCCAGGGTGCAGCATGTCCCCAGCAGTTCATAGTCGTAGTGGCCCCAGCCCAGGAGGGGCAGTTCTGCCCAGAAGGCGGAAGACAGCCACACAAAGAGCACCAAGAACACGGCCATGTTCCATGCCAGTCGGCTGCCTGCAGTGGGGAGAGGAGGATGGTTGTGAGGAGGAGATTGACAGCTGAAATGAAAAGGAGTTGACTTCATGGCCATATAGACCATCCCTAAGTCCTGGCTCTGATGTCCAAGAGCTTAGTGACTCAGGCAAGTTAAGAGTTTCTCTGAATCCTCCCTGGTGGCGCAATGGATTAAGTCAAAGCACTATGATGCTATCCAGAGCCACTGCAGGACAAGTTCGATCCCCAGCCAGGGAGATTCCCACATGGTGCAGCAGACCTCTCCTGCCTCGCCTGCTGCTCTCCTCAGCAGTGTATTTCAGTCAATCTGCCTGTTCTGCTCCTTACTCTGTCTATGGTGAACCCTCTCACCCCCTCCCCATACCTCTGGCCTACACCCAAGCTTGTATGCATAAATAGAGAAATCTTTAAAAAAAAACAAGAGTTTCTCTGAATCTCAGTTTTGTTCTTCTCAAAATGGGAATGAAAATCCATTCCTCAGAGGATATTTATAAAGAACAGAGATAATGAGTGGTGAAGGTGTCTAGTAAACACTCCAGACCATCTTCTTTAGAGGACAGAGAGTAGGGGGTGGCAAAGGCAGGTGTGCTTCCCAAAGCTAGGTCAGGAGAGGAGCAAGGGCAAGGCTTGTGGTGAGGGTCCTGGGGGTGGAAGGCAGAAGTCTGGACTTACCCCACCTTCAGCTCTTGCTCAGAAGCAGGCTACTACCTCTGCTTCTAGGAGACCCTCTGAGAACTTTCAAGGTGGGATTCAGGGCTCCATCTCAGTGCCAGAGCAGAGGTTGGGTCCCAATAGCATCTTTTGGTGTGACTCTCCCACTGATGCGACCTCCTCCATGTCCCCTCCACTCATGCCCCTCTCTATGACAGCCTCATCCAACAATTCCCATTCAGTTGCTCCTCCTGAACTTGGCTTCAGAATGCCTTTCCCAGATGCCTCCTCTGTCTATGTCATGTCCCTTTGTAGACATAACCTCAGAGCAGAATGCAGGACTCCAGGTGGGATTTGATCCACAGAAATGAACAGGTTTACAAATCCCCTCCCTTACCCCATCCATTTGCTTCCATTGATACAGCCCCAGAGAGTTTGCTTGCATGTATCCCCTTGCTGTGAACTGAATGTTAATGCCCCACCCCCTAGTCTCCCCTCAGTTCATATGTTGAAGTCATATTCTCCCTGTTACGGTATTTGGAGGTTGAACCTTTGGGAAGTAACTAGGTATTGAGAGTGGGGTCCTCCATGAGGGCATCAGTCCCCTTATAAGAGTGTGAAGAGGCCAGAATTCTGTTTCTCGTCCACGTGAGGACACAGCAAGAAGGCAGCCACCTGCAAGCCAGGAAGAGCATTGACCGGAACTCAGTCATGCTGGCACCCTGTCTTGTGGACTTCCAACCTTCTGAACTGTGAGAAATTATATCCTATTGCTTAAGCCACCCAACCTATGATATTTTATTATGGCTCCCTAAGTAGGCTAAGATATGCCTGTCTCCCACGGCGGGCAAAATAATGAATAACTCCCTTGACCCACGAGCCTCTTCAACTTTGGAAACAACAAAGGTGACACACCAAGGTCCCCATTAATGGAACAGATGAGCTCAGGCCCCTTCTCTCCCTTCCCTGTTTTGCCTGGATAGGCACTACCCAACACAAGAAGGGCTTTGATTCAGGGGCCCTGGGGACAGGAATTAACTCTGTACTGAGGTGGAGAAGCATTCTGCTCTCGAGCAGGTGTGGGCAGAGCTGGGATAGGAGTGGTAGGAGAGGAAGTCCAAGTCAGGTGGAGCAGGAAGGGCTGACTTGCTACTAGAAATGATAAGAACAAAGGCAATTTTTTGACCTGTAGAGAGACCAAGGGGAGGTGGCTGTGTGTCTGTGGCAAGGATGGATCTGCAGATGCCAAAAGGGCCATGGCTGGGGCTTCAGGAGTTGCTCATGGACCCCACAGTAGCTTGCATGCCAAGCAAATCCTCATCTCACGACTTGG